>OX456525.1:145966533-146216533 GCA_949748255.1 Eustalomyia histrio
CAATATCCGTAAATAATAAATGAATTTTCATGTATTTTAACTGTTAAAAAACTAATCACAAATCCGTGAATACAAAATCCTTAAAAAGTAATGATTTTTTTTAATTACTTAATTTTTTTAAATATCATAAAAATAAACCACAAGGTCTGTTTATTTTAACTAGCAGACAATTAACAAATCATTTAAAATAAAAATATTAACAGAAACAGAAAATCCGTATTAACCTATAATTTATTCTTTAAATAAATGTAAAAAAGGGTTGAAAAATACATTTCTTTGTATTTTAAATATTTAATAATTTAACAATCAGTTATTACAAAAATATTTTGAGTGTAAGACAGAGACTTATGAGTTTGACATTTTAAATAAATGATAAAATCAGCTATTTTTCACGGAATCGATAGGTAAAATTTTAACCTTTATTTTGAACTGATTTGTTTTTTACTGATGTGTCAGTTGTTTAAAGAACATTTAAAAATAAATATGAAAAACCATTTGATTTAAATGTAAAGTAAGTAAACCGGGTTTTAAATGAAATATCATATCTTTGAAATTGTTTGAAACAAAAAATATTAAAAAAAAATTCCAATTTGTTTTTTATTTAAATTGAACTTCATAAACACACACACACATATGGTCATTCACACAGAATGTGTCTATAGACTATGTGAGTGTACATTTTGTAGATTAAATTTAAATTACAAAAAAAAACGGAAACAATTTTAAATAAATGATGAATCAGTTATTTTTTACGGAATTGATAGGTAAAATTTTAGTATTTATATTTAGCTGATTAACCCATTAACGCCGAGGTGTTCAGAATTTTTACTAACTTTTCAACGTGTTTATTTATTATGTTACAAGCTATTGTAAGAGAATATATACTTCGTAAGGAGTGAGAAACAAATGTTCAATAACAAACTTGGGACATATTTTTAATTTTTTTTTTTTAAATTTAAAATTTGTCATTACTTTTTTAATATCAAAAAAGAAATTATAAAAAAATGTGACAAATTTATTAGAAAACGTTTTTTGGAAAAGCAGCAGGTTTTAAAAAAACGAGCTTGCAAGTTGGACACTATTTTACCAAGTTGTCCATAAGATTTGTGTTCTCATACAAATCGATTATATTTTGTCCTTATAATCGTCCTTGCATGGCTTTATTTTGCTTGGAGTTTTAATTTGTATTTAATTTTATATTTATATTTCGTTTTTCGTATTAATTACACAATACAACTGGCTTTTGGTTCTTTGTGATTTCTGATGTACCTTTTTTTATATAAACAAAAAGTGTGCCCTTAGTTTTGCGTTACCAGAATATTCCTTATTTTTTTAAAATAATTTATATAAAAAGACAAAATGTTTTTAATAAAAAAAAGAACAAAATAGAAAGAAAAAATAAATATGGGGTTTGTCTTAACATTTTTGTTGAAACAAATTGGTGAAACCTCAAAAAAATTTTTGCTGTGTCCTTAGTTTTGCGGGCCTCCAATAATAACAAATATAAACACAAATTTCCAAAAAAAAACTACAAAATTTTATAGCTTTTTTAAATAAGCAAAAAAATTAATTGTTTTCTGCTAAAATTATATTTTGTTTGTTGTTTATTATATTAAAAATTTACAGCCATATGCATAAACATTTTTTTTTTGATTCTTATAACAGTCTTATAAAGAAAATTTGTTGTTGTTTCACATGTTAATTTGATTTATAAGTGTGTTATAAAAATCAATAAAATGTCTATGCATATGACTGTTACTGTTTAAAACAACTGTTACAAACTACTGTAATTTTCTTTGTTTTTTTTTTTTTTTTTTTTTTTTGCTTAAATAATTTTGATAACAAATATTTTGTAATTTTCTATTAAAAACAGTTAAAAAATACAGTTAAAAATAAACTGCTTCAAATTATTATACAAAAAAAAAACAGTTTTCACTCAAAAATTTCACTAACCATGTAAAAATTTAAATATATATAAACATACATGATCATAAAGGGTTTTTCAAAAAGAGCGCTACAAAAGCTTTTTTAAAAAAAACAAAAACGGTTTTGGAAATCAATGAATTTCTTTATTCCTGTAAAAGTACGTTCGATGCCATTATGTATGGAACTCAATTTTTTTTGCATGGCCACCACGGGCACGCTTGCAGAAATCCAGACGCTGACCCAATTTTTGACGGTTTTCAAGCATAAATCGGCCGATACTGCTGCAATTTCACGTTCGATATTCGTACGAAGTTCATCAATCGTCGCTGGCTTGTTGGCATATACCATAGACTTGACGTAGCCCCACAGGAAATAGTCTAACGGCGTCAAATCGCACGACCGAAGCGGCTAATCGGCTGGACCATTTCGTGAGATAACACGTTCTCCAAACTTGGTTTCCAATAAATTGATTGTGACATTTGCTGTGTGGCTTGTGGCGCTATCCTGTTGGAACCACATGTCCTCCAAGTCCATATCATCTAATTGGGGCCAAAAATATTCGGTTATCATTGAACGGTAGCGATTCCCATTCACAGTAACGTGCCGGTCGTGATCATCACGGAAGAAGTACGGCCCAATGACGCCGCCGGCCCATAAACCGCACCAAACCGTAATTTTTTCGGGATGCAATGATGACTCATGGAGTACGTGTGTATTGCTGTCTGACCAATAATGCATATTTTGTTTATTGACGAAGCCATTCAGCCAGAAATGAGCCTCATCGCTGAAGATGATTTTTCGATGAAAATCCGAATCATTTTCAAGTTGTTACTTAGCCCAATTCACGAACATACGACGCTTCTGGTGGTCAAGCGGCTTTAGTTCGCCACAACGACGTCACAGAGATGCCCAACGGTTGAGAACGACGTGTGAGAGACACATTTGGGCTTTCTTCAACTGAAGCCTCAGCGGCAGAAATATTCTCGACACTACGGGCGCTTTTTTATATCACTGGCACGGGAACATTTTGTACTGTGCCTGTGGATTCAAATTTTTCCACTAGATGCTCAATTGTTGATCTGCTAGGGCGATTATGACGACCATAAATTGGATATAGCGCTCTTAACGTTGAGGCCACTGACTGCGAATTTCGGTAGTAAATTTTAATAATTTCGACTCGTTGTTGGCTCGTATATCTTTCCATCATGAAATGGCAAACCTTACTGAAGAGAAATGTCAAAAAAGCGGCAAGAAATATGGCGTCGTTTGCTGTCCCTGTCGCTCTACTTTTGTAGCGTCCCTGTTGAAAAACCCTGTAAATGGGCTTCATGGTTCATGGTTCAATATATGACCATACATGATCTCATATATGATCATATATGCCCATGCATGATTTAATATATGACCATGCCTGATCTCATATATGATCATATATCTTCGGATCGGAAATTTGAGGCTAAATGGTTATATATGTTCATATATGAGCATACATATACCCTCATATTTTGAATCCGAAGATATATGATCATATATGAGATCATATATGGTCAGATATAGAAGCTTGCATGACCATGTATGCTCATATATGATCATATACAAGCCCATGTACAGGTTGGTTGAAAAGTTCCTGCGCTCGAAATGAAAGAATACTGTTTTTGTTACGAAATATATTTTTTTATTCAATATAATCTCCTAGAAGCTCAATACACTTGTTCCAATGATCTTCCAATAATTTTATCCCATTCTTATAATGGTTTTCCGAAGCTCTGCAAATTAACCGTCTACGGCTGCTATGGCCTCTTCATTCGACGAAAAATGCTTTAAACGAAGGAATTGTTTGAGATTTCTGAAGAGATAGTAGTCACTGGGAGCCAAATCTGGTGAATACGGTGGATGTTCAAGCAATTCGTACTTTAATTCTTTGAATTTAGCCATCGTCAAAACACTTTTGTGAGCAGGTGCATTGTCTTGATGAAAAATGATTTTTTTCTTCTTTAAACCAGGTCTTTTCTCACGAATTTTTTTTATCCAGCTGATAATCAATCAACAAAATTCCTTTTGCATTCCAAAAAACTGATGCCATAACCTTCTTTGCTGATCGTTGTGACTTCACCTGCTTTGGAGCTGAACAACCAGTCCACTGTAAACGTCTTGTTTCAATTAAGGATCATGGTGGTAGATCCAAGTCTCATCCATAGTTATAAAACGACGCAAGAAGTCGGTTTTATTCGGCTTAAAACGCTCCAAATTACGCTGAGAAATTTGTTTTCGATCCAGTGCGGCACTAACTTTCCAAACAGTTTTTTCATACGTAATTCTTCATGTAAAATATGGAGTACTCGTTCGTCTGAGATGCCTATGGCATTAGCGATTTCACGCTTAGTCAAACTTGGATCTTCACTAACCATATTATGTACCTGCTCAATGATTTCTGCTGTGGTTGCAGTTTTTGGTCGTCCTTCGCGTGAATCGTCTTCAAGGCTGGTACGACCACGTTTAAATTCACCAGCCCAAAATTCAACGGTGCGTTTTGAAGGTGAGGACACCTTATACACTTTTAACAATTGTTCATAAATTTCCTTTGCTTTTAAACCCTTCAAAACAAAGAATCTAATGACTCCACGATATTCAATTTTTTACATATTAAAAAAAATCAATGACACGTCAACTTCAAATGGCTTGTGAACAAAGAAAGAATTGACAGAATGACTTGCAACTTTGCATGTGTTCTCAGGACAGTTATACCAACTTGAGAAAAAAAAGTTTGGAGCTAGCAGTGCCATCTCTTGGTGAGCGCAGGAACTTTTCAACCAACCTGTATATATCATGTATGTTCACATATATTTCAATTTTTACACGGGTTGTAAATATTTTATTACAATTTTTTTAGCCTTCTAAACACTTTGATTTTAATATTGTAGAAAAAAAATATATAAACGGTAAACTGCTAAAGTCCTTTATTTTCATAATGTAATTGCATTTTAAAAACATAACAGGATAATAACATAATTGTGATTATAATTGTTGCTTTTGTATTCTGACAATGAGTATTTATAATTTTTTTTTTTTTGTATTCAACGAATCCGTTTCAACTGCTACCATTAATTATTTACTTTGGTATTTGCATTAATTTGTATAATGAGCTGTTAATTTTTTTTTAAACACTGTAGCAAAAAAAAAACGCTTGTAAAAAATGCATAATTATGTAATTAACATTTAAAACAAAACATTAGAAAAAAAATAATAATCGTAAAAAAAAACGAAATAGCACAAAGGTTATAATAAAATTATGAAGTCAAGTGTAAATTTTATACTGAAAAAAAAAATTTACATTTAAAAACACTTGTTTACAATTTGTTCAACAATTTAAAAAGACATTTATCATCAAATTATAATTTGAAACAACAAATTCTTTAAAAAAAATCAAACTATCGATAAAAGCAAGGGGGTTGTTAAAAGTTTATCATAGATTACATAGATTAACTGCAAACACATTTTTTCTTAAATATTTTTTGTATATAGTTTACGTTTACTGACAGCAACTGACAAAGAGTAAGACATCTATGTTATCTATGTTTTTTTTTTTAAATTAAAAATTGCAACTCTGCTTTAAAATTTTTTTTTATTTGCCATGTAAACATAGGGTGTTAAGTGTTGTTAATTCTAGTGGAATTAATTTAGTTTTTTGTAGTTTCCTTTTTCGAGTTTGTTACCAAAAAAAAAAAACCATAAATGCAAATATTATCACCCTCATATAATATCCTTCCTTCCTTCCTTGCTTGGTCTATTTTTTTTTCTCATCATCATCATCATCATTGCATTTTGTATATTGTAATAGACTCTGTTATATATTTTTTTCTATCCATAAAAAATCTCTAGAGTATTTATAGGCACGCGTTTACACTTGAAATTGTGGGAAATTGTGTAAAACTTTTCTAAGCATAAGATTAAGTTGTCCCAGAGGATTGATGTTTTGTTGTGTAAATAGAAATGCAACAAATTGAAAATTGACCGTTTAATGTCATGTTACTTGTGCGTATAAAGTTAAATTTAATATAATTAGTTTTGGGAATTCGAAATAGTACTTAAAGTTTCTAAAGTGGGCGTTTATAGCAGCAATTTTCCTAAATTAAAAAGAGAATTGATAACAAAAAGGAATAACATGTAATTTAAAAAAAAAATAAAACCTAAAGATGTTTTCACAAATACAATTTTATAATTTTTAATAAAATTCTTTAAGATCATTAGAAATTTTTCAAAATTGGCAACATTTTGTTATCTATTATTGTTGTTAGTTGTCTAATTAAACTCTTAATATGTTGGCACAAGGATTTGTAAAGTAGCCCCATCTAATTATTATACCCTTCACCACAGGTAGAAGGGTATATATAAGTTTGTCATTCCGTTGCGAAGTCCGTCTGTCCGTCTGTATGTTGAAATGGGTTTTTTGAAGACCCCAGACATAATGAGGACTTGATTGTTATATATTTCTGTTACATGTGATGCATTTCTGTTTGCTATTGAAAATCAGCCAGATCGGTTGATAAATGGCTGAGATATTAGCAAAAAACCAGGACTACCTCTAATTTTTTCCGTAAAATCCCTTTGTTTAATATGTATGTTGAATTTTACGCATAACAAATACATCCATTTGTTGAAATTCTTTTCTTTCACCTCTTCACCTTTTATACACAAGCAACAAACACATACAAAGATTTACAATTTAATAATAAAAAAATAATAAAAAACAACGGTTGTGTATGAGCTTCAATAGCTCAGTGGTCTAAGCGCTTTGTCACAAATATTTTTTTTTTTTAGTCGCGCGATCTAGCCCCGTCTATTCTTTTTTTTTTTTGTACAATTTTTTATTTTTATATTTTCTTAACAGTTTTTTTTTTTTGTTTTTATTTTCTGAAAAATTTTTTTTTTTTTTTTTATTTTTTTTTTTTAAACAAAACAAATACGTCCAGCACAGTTGACTTAACGATGTCGGTCAGATTTTCTGTATAATTGGAGAACGGAAAGAGGAATAGTTTCCAAATAAGGTGCAAGCATCTTGGTTATCGATACACAACATCTGACCAAATGTGGGCGGGATCCTTGAATTGGGCGTGGCACAAAATAGATTAATTTATATCTTAAGAACGGTAAGACCGTAATTAAATATTCCATAAATGGGCTAAAAACATCAAAATTTTTATGAAAACTAAAATTTTAAAGCTGTAATATGACCTATGAATACGTCTATATATCAAAAGATCGAAAATCTTTAGTAGAACATATTTGCTGAAAAACTCGATTCAGATACAAAAAAGTTATGACCAAAACATACATTTTTTTTAAATACCTATTTTCGGGAACCATAAAATCTTCCCGAGTCCAAGTTTTATCACCTAACTTAATGGTAAATTTCCTCTCAAAGACGTCCGTATATAAATCTGTCCATTCCATATATGTCCATATATAAGCTTCACTTTTTTCCCAACCATGGTGAAGGGTATATAAGATTCGGCATAGCCGAATTTAGCCGCTCTTACTTTTTTTTTTTATAAATTTAACAAAAACTTGCAAACATTTACCAAGTTTTTAGTTGAAAAAATAAAATAAAACCTTGTTAAATTTTGCCAAGTTTTTACATAATTTTTACAATTTAAAGTTTTTAGTAAAATTCATTTAAATTATTTGAAAATTTTCATAGTTGGCAACACTTTTTGTTGTCTACTTTTGTTGTTAGTTTGACGTTCTATAAAATTGTTACAAATTGTTCTAATTAAACTCAAAATATGTTTGCCAAAAGATTTTCAAAATAGCTCTATCCAATTATTTTTTTTTATAAATTCCACAAAAACTCGCAAACATTTACGAATTTTTTAGCTGAAAAAAAATAAAAACTTGGCAATTTAGCCTTTTACAATGAAACTGAAACTTTAGGACATAGTTGGCGATGTGTTGCTAAATTTTACCCCTTTTAAATTTGCTAAAAAAAATTTTTATAAAAAAAATTTTCGTAATAAATTTGTTTTTTTTTAAGCTACTACATTTTTATTTTAAAAAAATAAAAAAATAAATAAATATATTTTTGATAAATTTTTTATTTATTTCCCAAAACTTTGTTTTAATTACATAAGATTGTACAGCAGTGGTCGGCAGAGAGAATATAAATATATTGGTGTTTTACACCGTAGGAAATTATTTTAACTTTCTAGATAAATGAATGAATGAATATATTAATAAATGAATTAATTTTTATGTGAATATCAGTACTCATTGAATTAAAATAGTTCATGTTTTTGTTTTCATTATTATAAAAAATTAAAATAATTCATAATAATGATAATAATAATTTTTTGATTGCATACAAGGCACTCTGCCTCATTTAATATATTTCAAGAAAATAAAAAAATTCTTCCCACTCAATGTTCCACATTTTTAATTTAAAATGTAAACAAAATAAATACCTACAATAAAAAAAATACCTGTAATAAAAAAAAAACTAATTTTTAGGGTGTACTTTATTTCTTCAACAAAGCGGCATATTCTCGCTCTGTTGAAAGTTAGCGTGAAATAATTGTATTTTTGTGCTCTTAGCTGTGAGATTTGTTGACATTCGTGTAGTGTACGTGTA
This sequence comes from Eustalomyia histrio, assembly GCA_949748255.1. NCBI lineage: Eukaryota > Metazoa > Arthropoda > Insecta > Diptera > Anthomyiidae > Eustalomyia > Eustalomyia histrio. The sequence continues at coordinate 145,975,085 of OX456525.1, forward strand.
AATTGCCGATTGTGTTCGGCCCCTGAGTGCTATGAGTGCCGATCACTCCTGTACAGAAAGGGTAAAATTTTTACCACCTCCAAAGTTAAAGGAAAATTAAAAAAAAAAACATAATTGCAAATTTGACCAATTTTATTTTACTTTTTAAAAAATTTCATCCAGGAAACAGATTTGTGCTAATAATCAAATTTATTGCCAATCAAATAGTTCGGTTGTGGTAACCGAATTGTTCAGTTATGACTCCTAAGTTGTTGTTGAGAACACCAAAGTTATTTGACCATAATAAAATTTTTGATGCCTCAACTGATATTCAGATACCACAATTGAAAAATTCGGTTACCACATCTGAAAAATTCGCTTATCACAACTGAAAAATTCCATTACCACCACCGTAGCATTCAATTGGCAATAAATTTGATTGTAATCACTTATCTGTTTCCCGGGTGAAATATTTTAAAAAGTAAAATAAAATTAGTCAAATTTGCAATTTTGTGTTTTTGAAAATTAACCTTTAACTGTGTAGGTGGTGGTAAATTTTACCCTCTCTTTACATTTTAGTTAAAAGGTGTGTGAAATAAAGTTCCGGTTTTGTTGAAATAAATAAAATATATATCAATTTTTTTTATTTAAAAAAAAAAAAATTATGAATAATTTTAGATTCAAAATTTTTTTTAAATATTCCAAATAGGCCCATAACCACAGACTGCCCAGGCAGGAAACAGCTGATTGAATTAAAATGGCGACTAGAAATTAATGTCAAAATTGCAGTGACACACAGAAAGGGATAGATATACAAAAAATATGTATTATACAATTTTTATGGAGTTTATTTTTTCGATATCATTTTGTAAATCACTGCAATGTCAAAATAACCATGCGGTTCGAGAATTCTTATTTGACATATGTCATTGCCTACACAGGCAGGTTACCAGGTGCCCAACACTATCCATATTAGAGTTTTTATGAGTCATAATGTCTGAGCGCTCAGATAAATGTTGGCTGGGTTCTCTATTTGCTTGTAAAACTTCCAACAAATTTTAAATCAAAAACTAATAAAGTTTTTTTAAACACTTTACTAAAACCTACTAAGTTAGCTTAGGTAAATAATTTATTAGTTTAGATTAAAAAGGACCTAATCACCGCGACCAAAAGAAATTCATCTTTTGTGCAGACTATTTTCCTAAATATTGAGACTTTCAATACATCAAATCACCCTTCTAGGCACGGATTTCCAAATTTCCAAGGAGGATAGTGTATATCCACAAAGTAATTGAAGTCTCCTGCCGCGAGGTCTAGGACAATTGCAGAGTATATGCTCCGCTGTCTCAGCTTTCAATTTACAAAACCTACAAGTAACCGAATTAAGGAGACATCTAGTCCTAAATGGTATACGAGACTACAATGTCCAGTGAAAAATCCTATTAAGGACCTTAAGTCCTTCCTGTTCAGAGGAAGAAGTCTCCTGGAGTTTCCACTAGATGCGACGATGAATCTCTTAGATTGGCGCTGGCCAATAATGGCATTCTAGCACTCAATTATCTTGGATTTCTAAGTGTTTCTCTTATATACCCTGAAGATACACCACAAAAAGTTTCAGGGCCAAGGAAGTGACGACGGGCATCGCAGTGCACCTCGTGCCCAGGAACCCAGATTAGGATTAAGTTTTTGCATCCACCGAGTCTATTGAGGGACTTAATGCTGTCCAGGACTAGACGACACGTCATAGGACAATAATGATTTCAGTGCCGCTGAAAGAATAAAAATACGTGCCCCACTTGTTGTCCTTCTAAGACACTCCGAAATTGGGTCCCTAGACGCCTGCACCCGTGTCCCCATTGATCTGTTTCAAGCCGTCATAATTTATTCGTTTCGATCATAAATTATTTATTACTACATCTCCATTATCAAACAATACAATTTAATCCTTTTCATAATACTACATATTAAAATCAAACGAGTTCGTTATAAAAGAAATATACCATTAACAACAAAAAAAAAAAAAACTATAAATATTTGCTCAATATTTGCACTAAAAATTTCACAATAAATACACATAATACCCAAAATATTTTTACATTTTTTTTTTTGTTTTGTATATGTATGTATGTATATGAAACATGAGCGTTTTATAATTTAATTAAAAATTAAAGCCGCAATAAAAATACTGGCAAAAAAAAAAACTCCCCAACTAAATAATGACCAATACAATAGCCAAAAAGACAGAATATTAAACAGGATATAACATACAGGATATTTTTATAAAAACATGCAAATGTTTGCAAAAAAAAAATATTTAAAAATGACCTTTTCGAATACCTCCAAAACAAAATATATTCATAATAATTTAAATAAGATAAAGATTTTATTTTAATTGTATATCAAATTACGCTGTATTTCAACACATGTATGATAATGATCATATAGAGATTTTCAATTGCATTGACAAAAGAATCATCACTGCATAAGTGGTGAGAGAGAGAGAGAGAGGGTGATAGAATTGTGGTTTTAAATTTGATGATTATTTAACAAATCTATACAAATAATTTTTGGTGGTAGTTTCTTTTTTAAAATAATTTTTGTTTTGATTAATTTGTATGTTATATAGCAAATTTGTAACTGTAACATTTACCCCCCGCCCCCCCCCCCCCATTGTTTTGAAACGTGTCTAACCGTTGTTTGTAATATTGAGCTTTCAGTAATTGAAATAAAATGTCCAATAGCTATATTTTACAATTTTTTACTAATTATACTCGTTAGATAATAATTTATGTTTGAAAAGGTTTTATAAAATAACGGCCAAATTAAAGCTTCAAGTGTAACTTTGTAAACTTCTGATATTAATTAAAGGTAAAGTAAAATGACTAGTGTTGCTAATTTATCGACTTTTTTAACATATCTATACTCTCCAGCTGTTTCAAATTTTCGCGTTGCCCACTAATATTTTTTTAATTGAACCTTCATACCATAATACCCCACTCACACTATAGATGGCAGTGAATTTATTCAACGATATTGAATCTTCTATGTTTTATGTTTTCGCGTTGCCAACTAATATTTTTTAATTGAAATTTTATACCCTTATACCCCACTCACACTATAGATTGCAGTGAAACCATTCAACAAATATTGCATTTTTCATGTTTTATGTGTTCGCGTTGCCAACTAATATTTTTTATTGAACTTTTATACCCTTATACCCCAATCACACTATAGATTGCAGTGAAATCGTCCAACAAATATTGTAGTTCATTGTGTTCGCGTTGCCAACTTATATTTTTTAAATGAACTTTTATACCGTAATACCCCATCACATTATAGATTGCAGTGAAATCGTTCAACAAATATTGTATTTTTCATGTTTTGTGTGTTCGCGTTGCCAACTAATATTTTTTTAATTGAAATTTTATACCGTAATACCCCAGTTACATTGAAGACTGCAGTGAAATCATTCAACAAATATTGTATTTTCCATGTTTTATATTTTCGCGTTGCCAACTAATATTTTTTAATTGAACTATTATACCGTAATACCCCACTCACATTATAGATTGTAGTGAAATCATTCAACAAATATTGTATTTGCCATGTTTTATGTTTACGCGTTGCCAACTAATATATTTTAATTAAACTTTTATACCATAACACCCCACTCACACTAATGCTAGTGGACCTAAGTCAGTAACCCTCCCTAGAGAATCGACAGTTTTAGCTCATATAAATCACCGATTCCCGACGTTACCATATCAGCTCACCGTCGGAGGAATGATGAACTTGTTATACCATGGCTTGCCAGTATATATGTCCTACGTTAGGTTGAAAAAGAGGAATCGGTGATGAAGGTACTCGTCTTGTATCCAAAAAAATACATGCACTTAAGGCCGAAAATCGGCTTGTTGTGCGCTCTCTTAAAATGGTCCTAAATTCCAAAGGCAGATACAGTTAATAACGCCATCTTTATTGCCAAGAGAGGGGTAAACATCCCATATCAAACCGTAGGACTATATACCAAAAAGTATATATACTTTTCAATTGAAAAACCTGAAGAGAATTATCGATGTATTATTTGCCTCGCAACATAAGGGCAAGTCAGTGGATATGGCACAACATTCAATCGTAAAATATATTGGGAGATCGCTAAAATATAAGGAGTACACATTGGCTCCTTCTCTGGTTATAGAAGATGCCTTAAACAACGTCAAACCTGATGTTGTCCGGGATGCCACACAAGATCTGGGAATGTATAATACCATCACCGAGTTCAACGCGAACTTGCAAAGGTGTAGAATAATTAGATCTACATTTGGTGCCTTAACGGTATCAAAAGTAGCAGTGAGATGTACCCCACAGAAGGGTGTACTGTACATCAATATATCAAGAGAGTAGCAATAAAGATAATTATTAATTAACTATGAAACCCACGTCGGGAATTTATCCATAAATCGGATAATGTTGGCTGTGAGGCAGTTGCTTAAGCGGACGATATTGGGAAAATTGCCAGATATTCTGTCAGAGCTGATGAAGTATTGGGCTGGGGATGAGTCCCTAAAAACAAATTCGTTCTGATAACTGAGTTTGTTGCCAATCGAATAGCTTAGTTACAGCAACCAATAATTTTCCATAATCTCAATTGGTTTTTTGTTGTCCCTGCCGATAACTTCAGTTGCCTGCACCAATCTGTTTTCTTCGTATAGCAATAGGGTCAGGCAGTTCAAACTGCCGAGGCTAAACGGATTCGAGCTATAACTTTCGGAGAGTGCCAAGTATTTGGGAAGTATTTTTGATAAAAGGCTTCTGTGAAATCTGAACACTAAGGCCAGGGTATCAAAATCCGCTGTCGTCACTTACTGCTGTAAAAAAGTTATAGCTGGATTTATACACCCGTATCGTCACTTTCCTTTTTAATGCAGTTATCAGGCTCATACTGATATGGGGGAGTATCCTGTTGGGGGTGTGTGCTGGATAAAAATCCTCGCCTCATGAAATTCGGGTGTTACAGATTACAGGCGCCCCTAGTAGCACTCCATCGAATTCTCTATTGACCATTCTGCATCAATAAATCTTCTAGAGAGACAAGGCTGGTAGTTATAAATGCATGGATCGTTTGAACATACCAGAATACTGAGGCTCTCGTAGCACACCTCGGTACATGTTGATTTACGCATCCTACAAACCTTCGTTCAATTTTGATTTTAAGTCTTGGAAACCGGAGTGATCAGCGGGGCTCGACCTACTTGAAGGAGCTCTAGAGGTTTACACGGATGTCTCCACAAGGAAGTCGTTATGATTATGGATCTCTTTCAGGCTGCTTGATCAGCCGAATTAGGCCGAAATAGTGGCCATACAACGGACAAGGGATATCTCCAGAGTACTTCGATGTTTTTACCAATAGCCAAGCGGCCAGTAGGTTCCTGAAAGGTGTGTTTATCACATCAAGAAATGTTCATGAATGCCGGATGTCTCTGAACGAGATAGCGAGACATTCGCGATTGACACTCACTCACTTAGATGCCAGTACACGGGAAGAGTAGTAAAAGAAATGTAGCTGATGAACTGGCTGTCTGTTGGGACGTTGCTTTGCGACGGCAATATTGCCAATACGCTGTGCATACCGCTCATGGTCAGCAAGCGGCAGATTGAGTGGCACTACCTGCAACTTGCCGGTACTAAATGGCATTATGAGCCAAATTGCTCAATCACTAGGTAGATTTGGCCCAACTATGATTGGCGCAGTACTGTAGGACTACCCCTTTTTAATTTGTGTAATTTGCTGGTGGTGGTAATGGGGACACGGTGCTTTTGGAGAACATAGGCGGAGGATAAGACATCCTAACAATGATTTCTGCAGGAGCTGTCACGATGAGGAGGAGAATAAACTTCGCTCCACCTGTTGTGCCAATGACCTGTGTTCGCGAACCCGAGGGCTACCTGGTTTTGGGTGATCTGACGGACATGTACGATATTGATAGCGGCAGAAAAAGTCTGTTTATCAGAAAACTGATGGGTTTGGTTTAGAATCTAGTGTAGCCGCTTAATAGTATATTTAATTCCTCTAGGATTTGCAAGACCCACATGAGCTGGCTATATGTCGGCAGCCTCTTCTAACCTTACATCATGGTTGTTATTTATTTTAATTATTTTGTGTTAAATAATGTTAATTCCCCATTGGAAAAAAAGAAAAGCTTTTTAAAAATTTTGCCCAAAGAACAAGCAAAATTTCTTTGGTGGTACAGATTTTTTAAAAAAAAATTGGTAATTTTTTTTTAAAAACTATCTTTTAACTATTCATATAAATTAATTTTTAAATTCTTTTTTTAAATTCACCACTTTCAACAATAATTCTAATCCTAATAAATCTGTTTATTTACTTGCAGGTTTGGTTTCAAAATCGTCGAGCAAAATGGCGTAAAACAGAAAAATGTTGGGGTCATAGTACTAAAATGGCTGAATATGGCCTCTATGGAGCTATGGTTAGGCATTCCTTACCACTACCCGAAACTATAATTAAATCAGCCAAAGAAGATGAATCTGTGGCGCCCTGGCTATTGGGTATGCATAAAAAATCTCTCGAGGCAGCGGATGTCTTAAAATCTGATGATAGTGATCGTGAAACACCCACCTCAGATGATACGAATACCTCATATTCTGCCGGCAGTACACACAATTCACCAATCTCCTCGTTCTCCATTTCACGACTACTCTTTGATAATACCAATCATCACCATCACCATCATCAGGGAAAACATAAAGGACAAACGCATGCTACTAATACAGGAGCAGTAACAAGTGGAACAAATCATGATATTATGACAAATTCACATCATACAGCAATGCAACATCATCCCTATAATCAACAACAACATTTACATCATCTACAGCAATTACATCAACAACATCAGCAACAGCAGCAGCAGCAACAACAGCATCAACATCAATTAATGATGGCGGAAGCAGCTGAATTACATAGAAGAAGACAAGAGGAATACCAGAGAGAACAAAGAGAACATCAACAACAGCAGCAGCAACAGCATCACAGAGATTTAAGTCATCATCAGCAGCAACAACTGCAGCAGCAACAACCACAAATTCGTTTTACTGCTGATAATGATGATGATGATTTAATGGCTGATCATGAGGATGATATTAATGATGAAGATGATGATTGTGATAAAGAAGAAATTGATATTTGTGATGATACCGATGAGGATCATATTAAAGATATTAAATTAATTAAACGAGAAAATGTGGAAAATAGATGAAATTTATTTATAGATGTTTTATTGTAAATTTATTTTTTTTTAACTTAAAACTTCATCTTTCACACACGAAATTGCACACTAGAACAAAGTTTTTTGGTAGAATTTTCTAAAAATGACAGTTACAACAAAAGTAAAAAGGAGACAAATTTTTTTTTTAAACTAAAAACTTTGTTATTTTTTACTGTTTAAAAAGTAACTAAGAAATGTAGTTAAAATAACTAATAATGTCATAAAAATAACTGACAAAATTTTACAACATTTTAAAATAACTGACAAAAATTTTGAAAAACTTTTGATTTTAACTGTTAATTTTTTTGGTATTTTTCGATATTTATTTTTTTTCTTTCGATTACAAAAAAATGTTTTATTGCTTCATGTGACAATATTCAAAATGTAAATCAAAACTTCAATCGTTTTTAAGCATTGAACTCATATACGACCATATATCTTCGTAACCGAGATTCTCAGAAATGTATTTATATAGCTGTATATTGTCATATATAATCATATATGCGCATATATGAATAATATATGAGCATATATGAAAATATATCGCCATATACCCAAAAATTTCGGACACGAAGATATATGGTCATACATGAGATCATGTATACTAATATATGATCATATACAATCCAATGTAGCATCATACATGATCACATATATATATATATTTAGACTTTTCCATGGGTTTACAAGAATTTTCAAAAACCCAAAAAAAAACTTTACGATGTATACAGTACTTTTTGTTAGTTGTTTTTTTTTTTAATAACTGTAATAAGAGTTGTTTTGTATTTTTCCCTAGAAAAACAACTGTACCTGCAGTAATAACTGCAATTATATTCGTATTTACTTTAAGAAATATGTTTTTGAGCCACAACTGTTTAAGAGTTCACTTATATTTGCCCCTTGGGAAACTATCTAACAAATCTAGTAATCTTTTCGTGTTAAGCGTTGCCAACTACAGTAAATAATACTTTGCAATATTTGATATTTTGATATAATTTCTTGTTTCTTTGGGCCTTAGCTGTTAATTGAGAAATAAAATGAATTATAAAGTTGTTTTCCGGGTATATAATGCGTTGCCAACTTAATTAGGGTACAATTAATAAGCAGCTATTATTTCAAAGCAAATTTATAATTTTGTTTAAAATTAATTTTTAAATAGTCATAACTGTTAAGGCACTTTTGGACCCGAGGGAAAACTCTTGAGCTTTTGTAAATGCAGCACTGTATAGGCCTATTAAATACATATTTGATATTTCTCTCAATGTCTAGCGATATTTCTGACGCATCGAATTTCTTCAGCTGGTTTAAATTTAAATTTAGAATTGTTGAATTTTAAATTTAAAATTCTTGAACTTGGGAGATTTTGGTATCCTGACATTTTTTTGTTATTGAAAATTCAAAACCCGTTTTTTTGGGACTTTTTGGAGGTCTACAACAACTAAGTGTGAATTTTTAAAACCAAAATTATTATGTACACCACTGTACAGAGTGAATTGAAATACCCTTCTGCTGTGCACTTAAAAACTTTTGATATCATGTCACCTCTATTTAAGTACACTACACTCTCTAGCGTGAGAAGTATTCCATCATTGTGAATCCAGCTTTAAACTCAATTGATGATTCCAATAATGTTATCTTCTCTACATTTTAAAGGCAGAAACATAATAATCAGCTTAAGTGTTTTGAAATAAATATTCAAAATTTTCTAAAATAAAAATTTGTGTTTCTAAATTTTCACTTAAGCCAATTGTAGTTTGGCCTTAACAGATAATCAATCGATAAAATTTGGTTTTTATGTTTATTTCAAAATATTATTAAAAACGTTTGATAAAAATTATAAAAAATAACAAATTTTTTTAAAGAAAACCCTCTACTAGCAAAAACAACAATCATTACATTTTTATAAAAAAAAAATAAAATCACAAAAATAAAAACGCAAAAACATTTTTCCTTAAAAAAAATATAAAAATCAAAGAAACTTATAATAAAAAAAAAAATGTAAATATTTTTGTAAAAATTCCAATCTAATAAAGACAACAACCTTTAAAAAAAACAAGCACAAAATATACAATAAAAAAAATCAAAATTTTTAAAAACACAAGAAATTTTTTTAGAAAAAATTTTATTAAAGCAACGAATTTTTTTTCTAAAATTTGTTTAACAGATTTTTTTAATTTTAAACATTGTAAATATTTATTTGATTTTTTATATTCCTTTTTATAATTTTAAGCAGCTCATTGTGATTTTAGTTTATTTAAAACTTAATTTTAAATTTCTTTAAATTTGTTTTTTTTTTTTTTTTTTTTTGTATAAAAATAACAAATCAAATTAACGCATTTGATTTAAATTTTAATTAATGATATTAAATAATGTTCTCATACTCTTTTTCTTTTTCGTAAATGTTTAAAATACTCTTTATAAGAAATGTAATTGAAGTGAAATGAATTTTTACTTTTTAGCTTTAATTAGTAATCTCGTGTAGTTTGTAAATGGTTATATTCTTAATATAAATAAATATAAAATATTGTGTAATATAAATCTCTAAATTATATTAGGTAAACAAAAATTATAAATAATAAAACAAAATATATACACACTTATATGGCAAATTAAAAAAAATACCAGCTGTTTTATTAAAATAGTTATTGAAAGCGGTTATATAAGAGATGTCTTTATATCTACAGAATTCTTTCACATTGACATAAAGATTTTATTGACAAGAGAAACAAAGAGGTATTAAGAGGTATTTACTATAAGTTACTTTCTTCTGCGTAAATTAAAGAGTGAGATGCCACTTTTAGTTGGCAACACCAACCCCCAGCATCTATTTTCTTTCTGGTAGATCGATTGTACACTAACTTTTAGTGTACTGTACACTAACTTTTATTTATGATTGTACAATAAAAAAAATGGAGCAATAGCACCATCTTTATGTGATAGAGGACACACAAAAATGTAATAATTGTAAAATAATTGTGATTGAAATTAACTGGAATTTTTTTAATGTTGATAAATACAAATTAATGATTATTAGCATGATTTTTTGTTTATGTATCAACACTCAGAGGTTGCCCCCTATGAATACAGTGCATTGTGTAGGTGTTAGGAAAATAGTTTATGAGAAGGAGGAAAGAGGGAGTAGTGTTTCTGAATATTAGACTTGAATTTCCCTATATTATAGTTGTCAGGGAAGATCTCTGCGGGGAGTTTGTTCCACATACGACTAGTCCGACTTATGAACGAATTTTCCCTGTAATGTGTTGTGCGGTTCACTGGACAATCGACCACAAAGGGATGGGCTCTACTGGACAAGCGAGTATTCTGGACAATAACCCGGGCCCGAGGAATAAGTTCACTTATCTTAGCAGAGCATATACCATGGTAGAAGTATCGATAGAAAAGTGTCACACAGCCCACATTGCGTCGAATCAATAGAACTGGATATCCTACTGTCATTGATAAGCGCCGAAGCCCTTGACCCTGACCTCTAAGAGGCTTGGCCTGCTATCGAAGGAAAATGAATGACAAATGTTACTGTCATCAGCAAAAGAATAGATAGAGTTGAAAGTTAAACCAAGAAGGTCATTAAGAAAGACAAGAAAGAGAAAAGGAGAAAGAACGGAGCCTTGCGGTACCCCTGAATTTAGCTGAAACTCGTCGGTTGAGATCCGGTCTATTACAACACGTATAGAGTGATCTCTAATAAAGCTCGAAATAAATCGAGAGAATTCATTACTGACACTTAAATATCTAAAGTAATCACCTTGTTTTTACCGAACCGGTGAATGGACCTACTCCAACGTTTCGAGAGGAACGCTATTAGGTCTCCCGTAGAACGGCTTCTACGAAAGCCATGCTGTCAATCGCTCAAAAGTGAATTTGCTTCCAGATAATTCACAAGATGGTAATTTAACATGCTCTCCATAACCTTCGAGAGCGCAAAACATATTACGATTGGGCGGTAATATTCAGGGTTATTAGCCGCTGAACATTGGCAACCTTCCAGTACGAGGAGAAGGTACCCGCACAGTAAGAAAATCTTCACAGTTTAGCTAAATAACTGATTTAAGTTTACGTTGCCAAAAATAAAAAAGTAAATGTTTCGTGTAGATATTAGAAAAATGTGTAAACTTTATCGTTTTTCTCGAAAAAATAAGAAATTTTGGTCGATGCAGCACTACAATATTAAAACGCCAATATGGCAGCTTAAATGTAAATTTGTTTACTTATTGCAAAGTGTTGCAGTTTACTAAAGTCGATAGCACCGTTTACATCAACTATACACCTATTTTCACCACTACCATAAATACTGTTAAAAGTTGGTATTGCAGTACATATTAATTATCCCGCAAAGTAACTGTGCTGCCAGCCAGATAAGGAATTTAGAATTCCAATTTGATTTGGTTATAGAATTTTAAGGATAGGGATTTGGGGATTTCTAGAAATTTTGCGGATCGTTACCCCTATTTATTAGGTATTTGAGGGGATTTTTAATTTTTTTGCTGTTTTTTTTGCTATGTATTACAAAATTTTAAGTAATTAAAAATTATTGTTAATATTCAAATTCGATTTCTAAAAATTATTTTGTTTGAATTATTTGTAATTTTTCATATCAAAATTCTTTGAAAATAAAAATTTTAGTTACAAAAAAAAAAAAAAGTTTTTTGTATTTACAAATTCAATTGTTGGTGGCTTTTAAAAAATTACATTTACAAAAATATTCTATGAAAGATGTTCAATATTATAAACAGTATTTTCTAATTATTTTCTGTGTAATTGCAGTTCTGGGATATACAAAATTTGAATTATTTAAAAATAGTTTTTTTAATATAAACATCTAAAGAAAAATTTTAAAAATCATGTAATCATAAGGCTGGAAAGGAAATGAATAACATTAAAAATACTGATTATGTTAAAAACCGATTTAATACCGGTACGACAACGGTATTAAGGGAAATGGTTTTGGAATCGGTTATCAATTTGAAAAGAGTTTTAAACGGCAAATCCTGCAGTAAAATTTTGCCTGCCATCAATTACAAGAGCTTTGTTTCATCCAAAGAGCTCAAAAATTTGTAGGCTACGAATACGCAGATTTTTAATAATACAATTTTTACAAATGAATTATGTAAAACCGTTATTGGTTCTCGAATAGATTTTTTTAAAGATTTGAGGCTGTGTTATATTTTTTTTAAATGGGTTTTTATTCAAATTTATTTAAAAATTTGGAGATTCCTGTTCCATTTTCTTATTTTTTGGGGTTAAGCTGATGGCCTTAGAAGCTAGTGCTCATGTAAATAACTTTGTAATAATTTATTATTATATAATTATTAATAAATAAATAAATATTTTTTTTTGGGGGGATTTCAATTTTGCAAAATAAGGATATAAGCCACAACTTTTCTGGTAGCACTAATGTGGCAGCACTGATGTTCGAAAAACAAAAATGACAATTCGTTCGATTATTTTTTACATAACACAACCTAACCCCGAAATTTTGACATTTGTTGTACTGTAAAAAAAGTGCAGAAAATTTCGTTTCTCGCAATTTTTAGCTAATAAAGTAAGATTTTTCTTTTGCTATTTAAAAAAAAATATTAAAATATTATTTATTTAAGCAATCTACATCAAAATGGCTGGTGGTGAAGCTGAAAAATTAACTGGTTTAGGCAAAATTTTCAATGGAAACACAAATGCTGGACGTGCTAATGTAAGTTGCAATGATCACCACACAAATGATTATTCAATAGTTTGATTTGTAAAATCTATTTTAGGTGGCCAAAGCTACTTATGCCGTTATTGGTTTGGTCATCGCCTACAACGTAATGAAGCCCAAGAAGAAGTAGATTTGTTCTTAAAATAAAACAACGACTTGGAACGATTTAACATGTGAACTGATAAATTAGCAGCTTCTTTGTTCTTTTAGTATATTTGATTTGTGGGGAAGATGTGATCTTAAAATTTGCATGTAAAGCAACGTTTCATCGTTTTATTTATTGATTAACAATAATTTTATAGAGTTGTGTGATCTATTATATTTTCTGTGTATTGTAGTAAGACAAACTACTTTTAAGAGGGAGTGTTGATAGAAATAAAGTAGTTGAAAATATCAAATTAAAATGCTTCCACTGATGGGAGAAAGTGTTTTGCAAACGCGCAATGGCCTAAAGATTTAATACCTATGACCGACCTTTATGGTCTGATTGAGCAATTTTCAAAAGAAACAAACAAAAATCCAATTGGTATGAAAACTGAGCCAACTTACAAGATTGAGGTTAAGACTGATTTTTTTCCATTTATAATATTGGAAATTAATTAGATATCGATGAAGTTTTAAATCTACACTTAGTTACAATTTAAAGGTATATATTATACCAGAGGGGTTACAGAAAGGCATCGGAATTTTAATATATAGAAAGGAATTTTGTGTGGGAATTTAAGGCATTTTTAGAAAATTCCATGATATTGAGCACAAACTTGGAAATAACTACACTTAACAGGGACACGTCCCTTTTCCAGCAGGCGGGGTTGTAAAGTTTAAATTTTAAATAAATGAAAATATCCGATAAGGAAGAAATTACTTAGCAAGTTTTTCACAGTAACCGGCCTCTGGCAAGGATTAGACGATTTCTCGTATGTGAAAGCGGAGTAAAGTTTTTCTGCAGAGAATTTTTCTAAATGCTGTTCAAAGTAAAATTTACTTAAATGAATTTAAAACAACGGGAATAAAGTCCAAGTTTGCCAAAAAAAAATAACTTTGTAAAGTTTTTCTGCAGAGAATTTTTCTAAATGCTGTTCAAAGTAAAATTTACTTAAATGAATTTAAAAAAACGGGAATAAAGTCCAAGTTTGCCAAAAAAAATAACTTTGTCATTTGCTAAGTTAACAGGCTAAATTGTAAATTAAGTGAAAGCTTCAACAGTTGCCTTTGCATTTCTGTAAGGTAAAATTTTTTTTAAATATAGTTTTTATAAAAAAAAAAAGCTATGAAAAATAACTTAAAATCTTAAATATGTTTGTATTAGGGCTTAATAAATTATTATTACAGAAACCTTTTTAATGGTTTATGCCAGGAGTGCCCAAAAGTTCCTTAAGGAACAGCAAACACCAATACATTTAAAGAATAACTAATTTTGATTCAATTTTATTGTAAAAACCAATGCATACAAAGAAAAAAATATTTCATATCATACGTTAAACAAAAACAAAATCTACATTGATGATCGCTGTCGTCAATGTTTACCAGCAAAGCATACGAAAGTGTTGTTGCTTTGCATTTGCGAGTATACAGTGAAGAACGACAAAAAAAACTAATAAGGCAAAGTTGTTTGTGTATTTCGTATTGCTATTGCTGAGTGCTCTATGTGTATTAAAACACACAGCCTATAGCTAAGCGCTTTTACAAAAACATATGAGTATCAAGCGCATAGGGCTTGGGCACCCTTGGTTTATACATTTTGTCGTGGTGGGATAAGTATTTTGGGACTTAAAATTTATTTTCAACTTTAAGCAACGCTCAATCTGAAAAAGGCGTTTCCAATAAAACAAAGCAACAGCATCAATTGACTCAGCATGAACTGTTAGTCAATGGACCAAGCCCCATGTATATGTAGGAAGTGCTCGTATACTGTGTACAGGAATTTTTGGGAGTTTTGTATTACTAGTACTTTTAAAAAGCAGCTAACGCTGGCCAACTTCCTTGACTGTATTTATTAAACTTTCATATTTCAATTGATCTGTTTCAAAATTTTACTCTATGGGTTATGGCAAACAATTTAAAAAAACCTACAATTTTTTTTTATTTAATTTCACTTAAAGATTTAAGAAAAACTACCAGCTTTGAGACTTTTTTTGATACTAGAGGTTTTCTTATCCAATATAAGCTAGACTAAAGTCAAAAGGTCGCAAGCCAGGAAACAAAATACTTGCGAGTTTAGGCTAAAAAAAGTGGCCCGATTCTGAGTAAAATTCAAACCTACATGTGAGTGCACAACAGGTGGTGTTTCCAGATGACCTTTTGCTTCAAACGAACAAAAATACAAAAACAAAATACATGTAGTCACTCATTCGTCTAGCGACGTAGGTCTTCTGGAAACCTCATATAAGTGTATGTCCTACACAGAAGTCAAATTTTGAAGTGATGGTTCGCCGGAAAGTTTTTAAAATTTGGATAAAATTAAAATAAATGTCACTAGTTGCTATTAAAATTAAATTTCAACTTTTAATTGTCAATTTGTGAAATTATAAAGACAAAACTATATAATGTTCTTTTACAAAAAATCCTTAAATTTTGAAAAAAGAGTATCCTATAGAAAACCAAAAATTTTTCAGGCTGGTAAAAGTTTCTTTTTAAAAATTTAATTAACAAATATGGACACTTACATTTACTATACTGCACACTGCCTTGATGATGGAGATTTATAAACAATTATATTAGCTTTTTAAAATATTTTTATAAATTAAAAATATTTATTTTAACACTAACACTTTATACTATAAGAGGCCATATTTTTTATATTTTAACTTTGCTTTTTAATTTTATTTGCAATTGACTTTTCTTATAAAATATTATAATTTTATTTTTTTGTATTGAATTTGCTAAAAACACGTTGCAATTACTGACCTTTACTATTATAAACTAAACGCGCATGCATTACTTTGCTTTATACAAACTCTTTATACACACTCATTTTGGCAACAACAAAATAATATAAAATTAGGTGCTCCGTTAACTTTTGTGGAGCACCCTTCGTTTTTGTTGCTACACTTTGTATTTATACACACAAACCAACATAAAACGACTCTATGATTGCTAAACATTTAAGGAGACTTTGTAAAAACACTTTTAATTTTGTTATCTATATAAATATTTTTATAAAAATATAATGACTTCATTTTCTATAAAATTATAAGCAATTTTCTTTAAATTTTACTAGATTTTTCACAATTTTTCGGAATTAAAGACTGCTGGCAAAGACGGTTACAAAGCAACTGAAAAAATTTAGCACTCATTTTTGTTCAATTCCTATTAACTAAAGAGTGACAAAGAAAATATGATGTATACAAATTATAAGGAGGCGGATGATAAAAGAAGTTTAAAATAACTATTCATATTTAATTAAGAGATGGAAAAATTATTATTTTGGTACATTTTACTTGCAAAAATACCGATATACTCCCAGTTTAGTGCTTTTTTACATATTGATAGAACATTTTTTTGGACAAATGCCCGATCTTGAAAAAGATAAGCACAAACCAAGCAATGAAAGTGCCAGATAGAAAAATACAAACGGTAAAATGTTAACAAAGCTCTGTAGGCGATAGTACAAACGTTAAAAAATAAAGTGCTAAGGAAACCTTAAAATTATAACGACATTCTGCAGTTGGTCGTTTGTATTTTGGAGCATTAGCCACAGCAGTTAAATATGAGTTTTTCCAACAATAATTTATTGTATTTTCTTTATTAAATTTAATTATAAAAAAATTAATTTAGAAGTTAAAATTAATATAGAATTTCGCCTTGAAATTGGTCAAATGCCAAATAAAAATTTTAAAATGTTCCAAAAATGTTTTTACAAAAAATCCTTAAATTATGAAAATAGTATCCTATAGAAAACAAAAAAACCTTAAAAAAAATTTTTCAGGCTGGTAAAAGTTTCTTTATAAGAATTTAATTAACAATTATGGCCACTTACATTTACTATACTGCACACTGCTTTGATGATGGAGATTTATAAACAATTATATTTACTTTTTGAAATATTTATATAAATTAAAAATATTTTTTTTATAACAACACTTTACATTCTTTTCATAACATAACACTGTAAGAGGCCATTTTATATTTTAACTTTTTGCTTTTTAATTTTATTTGCAATTGACTTTTCTTATAAAATATTATAATTTTATTTTTTTTGTATTGAATTTGCTAAAAACACCTGATGCAACTACTGAACTTAACTATTATAAACTAAACGCGCATGCATTACTCTGCTTTATACAAACTCTTTATACACACAAATTTTGGCAACAACAAAATAATATAAAATTGAGTGCTCCGTTAACTTTTGTGGAGCACACTTCGTTTTTGTTGCTACACTTTGTATTTATACACACAAACCAATATAAAACGACTGTATGATTCCTAAACATTTAAGAAGACTTTATAAAAACACTTGATTTTGTTATTTATATTAATATTTTTATAAAAAATATAATAAATTATTTTTTATAAAATTACACACAATTTTCTTTAAATTTTACTAGATTTTTCACAATTAAAGACTGCTGGCAAAGACGGTTAAAAGGCAACTGAAAAAACTTTAGCACTCATTTTTCTTCAATTCCTAATAACTAAAGAGTAACAAAGAAAATATGATGTATACAAATTATAAGGAAGCGGATGATAAAAGAAGCTTAAAATAACTATTAATATTTTATTTAGATGGAAAAAATATTATTTTGGTACATTTTACTTGCAATAATACCGATGTACGCCCAGTTTAGTGATGTTTTGCATATTTTAAGGACAAATGCCCGATATTGAAAGAGACAATGAAAGTTAATGAAAGTGCCAGTGAATATTGAAAGTGCTGCTAAACTTCTCAGTTAGAAAAATACAAACGGCTAAATGTTAACAAAGCTTTGTAGGCGATAGTACAAACGTTAAAAAAAAATAAAGTGCTGGGGAAACCCTAAAATTATAACGACATTCTGCAGTTGGTCGTTTGTATTTTGGAGCATTAGCAACAGCAGTTAAATATGAGTTTTGCCAACAATAATTTATTGTATTTTCTTTATTAAATTTAATTATAAAAAAATTAATTTAGAAGTTAAAATTAATATAGAAAAAAATGTTTTTACAAAAAATCCTTAAATTATGAAAAGAGTATCCTATTGAAAACAAAAAACCTTAAAACAAATTTTTCAGGCTGGTAAAAGTTTCTATATAAGAATTTAATTAACAATAATGGCCACTTACATTTACTATACTGCACACTGCCTTGATGATGGAGATTTATAAACAATTACATTTACTTTTTGAAATATGTATATAAATTAAAAATATTTTTTTTATAACACAACACTTTACATTCTTTTCATAACATAACACTGTAAGAGGCCATATATTTTATATTTTAACTTTTTGCTTTTTAATTTTATTTGCAATTGACTTTTCTTATAAAATATAATAATTTTATTTTTTTGTATTGAATTTGCTCAAAATACGTGTTGCAACTACTGAACTTTACTTTTTGCTAAAAACACCTGATACAACTACTGAACTTTACTATTATAAACTAAACGCGCATGCATTACTTTGCTTTATACAAACTCTTTATACACACTCATTTTGGCAACAAAAAAATAATATAAAATTGAGTGCTCCGTTAACTTTTGTGGAGCACCCTTCGTTTTTGTTGCTAAACTTTGTATTTAAACAGACAAACCAATATAAAATGACAGTATGATTGCTAAACATTTAAGGAGAATTTGTAAAAACACTTTTAATTTTGTTATCTATATTAATATTTTTATAAAAATATAATGACTTAATTTTCTTTAAAATTATAAGCAATTTCTTTAAATTTTACTAGATTTTCACAATTTTTCGGAATTAAAGACTGCTGTCAAAGACGGTTACAAAGCAACTGAAAAAATTTAGCACTCATTTTTGTTCAATTCCTATTAACCAAAGAGTGACAAAGAAAATATGATGTATACAAATTATAAGGAAGCGGATGATAAAAGAAGTTTAAAATAACTATTCATATTTTAAGTAGAGATGGAAAAATTATTATTTTGGTACATTTTACTTACAAAAATACCCATGTACCCCCAGTTTAGTGCTTTTTTGCATATTAATAGATCATTTTTTGGACAAATGACCGATATTGAAAGAAATAAGCCCAAACCAGTTAATAAACGTGCCAGTGAATATTGCAAATGCTGCTAAATTTCTCATGTAGAAAACTACAAACGGCTAAATGTTAACAAAGTTCTGTAGGCGTTAGTGCAAACGTTTAAAATTATAACGACATTCTGCAGTTAGTCGTTTGTATTTTGGAGCATTAGCAACAGCAGTTAAATATGAGTTTTGCCAACAATAATTTATTGTATTTTCTTTATTAAATATAAATATAAAAAAATCAATTTAGAAATTAAAATTAGTATAGAATTTCGCCTTGAAACTGGTCAAATGCCAAATGAAAATTTTCTAATGTTTTAAAAATGTTTTTACAGAAAACCCTTAAATTATGAAAAGGAGTATCCTATAGTAAAATATTTTTTCAGGCTGGTTAAAGTTTATTTTTAAAAATTTAATTAACAAATATGGACACTTACATTTACTATACTGCACACTGCCTAGTTGATGGAGATCTATAAACAATTATATTAACTTTTTTAAATATTTTTATAAATTTAAAATATTTATTTTAACACTAACACTTTACACTATAAGAGGCCATATTTTTTATATTTTAACTTTTTGCTTTTCAATATTTTTTTTTATTTGCAATTTTCTTTTCTTATAAAACATAATTTTATTTTTTTTTTTGTATTGAATTTGCTAAAAAAAAACGTGATGCAACTACTGAACTTTACTATTCTAAACTAAACGCGCATGCATTACTTTGCTTTGTACAAACTCTTTATACACACAAATTTTGGCAACAACAAAGTAATATAAAATTGAGTGCTCCGTTAACTTTTGTGGAGCACCCTTCGTGTTTGTTGCTACACTTTGTATTTAAACACACAAACCAATAAAAAATGACTATGATTGCTAAACATTTCAGGAGATTTTTAAAAACAATTTTAATTTTGTTATCTATATTAATATTTTTATAAAAATATAATGAATTAATTTTTTATAAAATTACACACAATTTTCTTTAAATTTTACTAGATTTTTCACAATTTTTCGGAATTAAAGACTGCTGGCAAAGACGGTTAAAAGGCAACTGAAAAAACTTTAGCATTAGTTTTCTTCAATTCCTATTAACTAAAGAGTGACAAAGAAAATATGATGTATACAAATTATAAGGAAGCGGATGGTAAAAGAAGTTTAAAAAAACTATTCATTTTTTAATTAGAGATGGAAAAATTATTATTTTGGTACATTTTACTTGCAAAAATACCGATGCACCCCCAGTTTAGTGCTCATTTACATATTAATAGAATATATTTTGGACAAATGTCCGATATTGAAAGAGATAAGCCCTAACCAGTTAATGTAAGTGCCAGTGAATATTGAAAGTGCTGCTAAACTTCTCATGTAGAGAACTACAAACGGCAAAGTTTTATTAAGAATAATTAACATATATGACCACTTACATTTACTATACTGCACACTGCCTTGTTGATGGAGATTTATAAACAATTATATTAACTTTTTTAAATATTTATATAAATTAAAAATATTTTTTTAACACTAACACTTCATATTCTTTTGATAAAACTATAAAAGGCCATATTTTTTATATTTTACCTTTTTTTGCTTTTTAATTTTATTTGCAATTGACTTTTCATATAAAATATAATTTTATTTTTTATTGAATTTGCTAAAAACACCTGAACTTTACTATTATAAACTAAACGCGCATGCATTACTTTGCTTTATACAAAGTCTTTATACACACTCATTTTGGCAACAACAAAATAATATTAAATAGAGTGATCCGTTAACTTTTTTAGAGCACCCTTCGTTTTTGTTGCTACATTTTGTATTTAAACACACATACTAATATAAAACGACTCTTTATGATTGCCAAACATTTAAGGAATTTTTTTAAAACACTTAATTTTGTTATCTATATTAATATTTTTCATAAAAATATATTGACTTAATTTTTTTTCAGAATTTGTCAGAATTAAAGACTGCTGACACTGATGGTTAAAAGCCAACTAAAAAAATATTAACCTTAATTTTTCTTTAATACTACAAAACTTGAGAGAGGCAAATATATTTTGTATTCCTTTTATTGCTTAAAAGAACACTTCTTTTGTTAAAATTTTTGCATAAAGTCTTTGTAGTGTCATTAAATTTTGTTTAAACACTAATTTTATTAAGTTTATTAACTTTAAAATGTTTTTTTTTTAACAATATAACGAAGACGCCAATTTTTACAAACTTTCACAAACCGGTCACTAAAGAAAACTAAAAATGAATAAAAGCAAATGACAGAGGAAACGAAATTTGACAAAACGGGGTGACTCATGTTAAATGTTTTTAAGTTAACGTTATATTTGAAGGCAGTGCTGCCAGATCGCCAAATTGTTGTAAAAAAATCGTCCGAAGTTTAGTTCTACGTATTTTAAATGGCTATATTTAATAATTCTCAGTATAGGTAATATAATATAAAACGTTTTAACATAAATTAAAAACAATAATTAGTTACTTAAATAATTTATAGATATATAATTATTTAGATATATTCGTAATTATAATTAAAGTCAGTTCTCAAATTACAAGAAAAAAAATATAAAAGTAAATATTTACTTACCTTTTAACAGTGTTGCCAATTTAGCCATTTTATGGCTAGATATTTGCAAACTATCCACGAAACTAAATTTGTTTATTGTAAATCAAAAATGTATGTTTTGTGGCAAAAGTGTAAAAACCAATTTTTAAATTTCATATATTTGTTTTAGTATTAAGTTTAGCGAATAAGAAGAGTTCTTTACTTTTTAATTCCATTACTTTTGAAGGAATTTATTCATTATTTTTTTAATTCTTTTATAAAATTTAAAGCATTAAGTCACCAACATTAAAAAATAAATAAAACTACAATTTATTTTATTTTTTTTTTTAATTTTTTCTTGTTTTATTCTTGGGGTAGAATGTAAGTTTTCATTTTTTAATATTTTTTTTTTTTTCATATTTAATTTTTTTTTTTATTTATTTCTCATGCCGTTTTTGTTGTTGTTTTATATAATAATATTGTTGGTTGTTGTTGGTTTTTTTTAATAATAGGTATATAATTATTATATATTTTTTATTTCATGTTTATATAATGGATAATTTTTTTTTTCATGGATTTAATGCATTTTATTTTTGTTTTGTTTAAATATGCAAAGGAAACTAAAAAGATTTGTTGTTTTTTTTTTAATTATTTATTATATTTTTTTTTTATTATAAAAATGATTTTTATTTTCATTTACTATTATAGCATTTGTTTTATTTATATAGAGAATATTGCAGCAGCTAAAAAAAAAATTTAATGTATTTTATTTAAATATGTGAATGTTAAAATTTAAAATGATTTGATATACATACAATTTGTTTTAATTTATGATTTTATATTTATATATAAAAAAATAATAAATTAAAAGTAAAATATAAAAATTAGGGAAAAGAAATAAAAATAAAGGGGACAAAAAATCTAATTAAATTTGCTTTTCAAATGAGTTTTTTTTTTAAGAATTTTTTAATATTTTTCACAATACAATACAGTTTCAATAAAAAAGATATACTTAATTTATAGTTAATGGAAATTAAATTTTAAAACATGTTTTTTATATTTTTGTGGAATATGAAATTTCTAAAGTATGTATACAATTTTGTACAATTAATAATAATTCCTTTAGGGGAATATACATATATTTGAAATTTTTTGATTCGATTATATGTTAGGAAAGTAGCGAAACTTAATTCTACACATTATGTTCAAAATTTTAGTATTTTTTTTTTATAACTATACTTAATAATTTTAAGGTATTTTTTAAAATATTATTCAAAGAACTTGTGTTTAGATGTGTTTAAGATTTATTAGCTTAAATTAGAACATATTTATCCATAATTGTGAGTAGTGCGTACCATCAAATTTATTAAAAATTATTTTGAATTTTTAAAATTTCTCTTTTTTTTTTGTTAAGTATATCTTTTTTATTGTAATTTACTGTATTTTTATATATGTATTAAGTCTCAAAGACTTGTATTTTTCATTGTTTTTTTGTTTATTTAATGATTATTATTTATATTATTTATTTTTTTTTTTTTTTAATTTTAAGAAACATCTAATAATTTTTTTTTATAAAACATTGAATTATTTCTTGGATTTTTTTTTTATCCTCAATTAGCAGTATTTTTTTAATTTTTATAAGTTCCATTTTTGTCAAAGATTTTTATGTTTAAATATCGGTGTTAAGCTGGCTTTTTTAATGCTTATGTTTTTTTTTTTTATAACTTCTTAAATATTTTTTAAGGGATTTTTTTTAAGATAATTTTTATATATTTGTAAATACATTCGTAATATTTCTATATTTTAATTTTTTATTTTATGTAACTCTGGTTAGATTTAGATATACCCCACTCTTTATTATGGTTTAAGGTATTATTTTAAATACAGTTTAATCAAAAGCTTAATAAAATTCAGATTTTTTGAATTACATTCTTACAAATTTTTAAAAACCCAATTTTCCCTACAATCAAAAAGTAGTAGCTTTTAAAAATTTCTAGTTTTTGATTTAAATTTGATACTAGGTTTTTCAAAAACTACTTGGTTTTGGTTGTTGTGTAAATTGGATATAAAATCAAAATCCAGTTAAATAAGAAATTATAATTATATTTTTTTTAATTATGACGCATAAAAGACTCCCGAGACTTTGGTTATAAATGTTAAATTTGTATATGTTTTAAACAAAATTTAAAATATATAAACATTTTTTCACAGTTGTGAATAAATCTCGGGATTTTTATTCAGATGTTAACGCGGGGTAAATATAAGTCCTACACTGAATTAACATGGATTTCTCACAAGGCTGTATGTATTTTGTTATTGTATTTTCGTTCGTCTAAAGCAAAACGTGATCTGGAAACACCACATTATCCTTATCAGAAATCTCGTTTAAATCGCCGTTTGCATTACATTTGGCTGGATTTGACATTTGCAAACAAAAAAAAAAACCTAACCTCAAATTTAATATATTTCTAAAAAGCTAATAATTTACTGGCGTAGTGCAAAATTTATTACCACGAGGCCAAAAGTAATGTTAATATAGCTTATAAAAGTGTTTCCAACGAGGGGATGACTATTTGAAAGCAAGATTTTTCATTTTGTTCATGGTAGATCTTCCTCGGCTTTATTTCAAAGTTGTTTGCAAATATTCCTTACACCAGAGACAAAAAATAAGAAACTGGTTGCTGCTCTAAACTCAACTTTCAATTAACAATGCAATTTTATAGAATTTACAACTAATAGTGTTAAATTTTCTTTAAATAATTAAAATTTTTTATTTGTTTACATTTTTCTTTTATGCCGTTAAACTTAATGATGAAACTGGATTTTCCTAAAAATCTGGTTGTAAAATTAGATGTAAAATCTGATTTAAAATCAAATTATGATGTTGATTTTTTACCAAAAGTCCGGTTTAAACAAGATTTCGAGCATAGCGTAAGTTCACAATTCTTTACTAATACATTAAAGAATTTTGAATCTGTTTTGATTTTATATAAATTTAAAACTTAAATTAGTATTTCGCCTAGAAAGCTTTGTAAAATGAATATCAACAACACAAATATTATTGAACAATAAAATAAAGACTTTAAGTGTTCAAAGAAATATTTCAGAATTTAGAAATTTTTACTCAAAAAAAAAAAAAAAAAAAAAAAAAAAAAAATACAAAAAAACTCGATGATATGGATGCCTGGTGAAAAATATAAAAAAATGTTTCATTCACCAGACGCTATTTTAAAACTGTAGTAAAATACATAAATTTGTATGGAAGATTTATAATATTCATAAATTTTTTTACCGCTGGACCGGTTTTGCTCATTTGCAATACCAAACTGCTCGGGAGGATAACAAAGAATCTGCTTTCGCCTTTGCAACGTGATCATCATTTCAACAGCCACACAGACGGCCGTTGAAGTTACCGTTCTGTTTGATTCCAGCTGCACATTTTTCTTGTTTGTTGTTTTTTTTTTCACTTTAAGCAAGAAATCGAACCGAAGGCCTTCCGATCGCGGGCAATACAATTTAGCCACTATACAAATACAACTAGATTTTGAAAACTATTTTTTTTTTCTTTTAAAATAAAGATATAATTATGTTACTTCTTGTAATTAAAATTACATAATAAAAAAAAAACTCTTGAGTCAAAAATTTTGCTTTCGATTAAAATCTGTATAATTTATGTATGTCCGGGATTATAATAAAGTCACTCTATTATAATAAATATTAAACAATATTGATTTTTTCAATATTGCCTTCTATAGTAAAAGCAATTATCTCTTCTAAATTAAACGACATTATTAAATAAATAAAATTTGAAGTAAAATTAATAAATTCAATTTTGTCGTAAAGTTCGAGAATTTAAAATTTTCAATAATTCAAAATTTTAGTCATTGAATAAAATTATATAATTTAAGAAATAAAAATTAAATGTTATAAACTATAATTTTTAAACATTAACTAAAATTTTATATTAAATAATTCCATAATTTTTATTATATAAAAAAAAAACTGTCACCAATTAATGTTTTTTTTTTGTAGATTTTTTCTCATTTCCTTGTTTTATTTAAATAAAAAAAAATTATAAATATTGTTTAAATATTTAAAATGTTTATATATAATAATATAAACTATTTAAAAAAAATGAAATTGTATGCTAAAATTAAAAATATAATATTCATTATTATAATGTTATGTTTTTTTTTTTAATAATATAAGATTTTTATTATAATAAAAAATTTAAAATTATATTAATAAAATAAAAGAAAGAAAAAAATATATATATTTTTTTTGTTTTGTAATGAATTTATAATAAAATATTTGTTGTGTAAAGTTCCGAAGAGCTATAAGAAGTAAACATTTTGCTATGCTGTTTGTTTTAAAACTTCTTATCATTTTTCTTTTTTTTTAATAAAATAAATTATTTTAAGAAAATTTTTAGTGTTAAATCCTTGTGTGTTACATATTTTTTTTTTTATTTTTTTTAATAAGTGTTTCTATCCTGTTCGCCGGTTTACAAACGTGAGTGTGTGTTCATTTTTTTTTTCGGGGGAAAGTCCATTTTTTATAATTTTCATTTATTGGGAATAGTTTTTTTTTAGTTTGTTTTAAAGTATATATTTTTTTTTGAATTTACTTAAATATGTTTTTTTTTTTAATATATAAGAAATTGTTTAATATTTTTTATCATTTAATAGAAAATAATTTAAGTTTTGTTTTTTTTTTTTCTTTAATATTTTCTTTTATGTATTTTGCAAATTCTGTTCATTAAATTTTTCACTAAAACAAAAAAGCAATTAACTTACTTTTTAAGTTAGGTTTTTTTTTATTTTTTTAGATAAATTTGCCTTTTTGAATTTAATTGTGATTAGCTGAAAAAGAAGGAAACTAGTATTATAAATTTTTTTCAAAATGTTGCTTATTTTTCAATGATGTGGATTAATGAGTTAAATAAATGTGTATTAATGCTTTCTTTCGCGTAAAATAATAAAAATGCAAAAAAAAAAATTATATGTTTAACACCAACTGTCGAAAGAAGTTATTAAAAAAGCAACAACAGAAAATAGTTGTACATCACTTTTATTGAAAATAAATTTTATACTGAATTTACACTATGCCCGTAATCTCCATTAAACCGAAACAGAGTACTGGATTTTTTCAAACCAGATTTCTCATCTAAAGAAATTCGTTTTCCCCAT
The DNA here is from genome assembly GCA_949748255.1 of Eustalomyia histrio. Classification (NCBI taxonomy): domain Eukaryota; kingdom Metazoa; phylum Arthropoda; class Insecta; order Diptera; family Anthomyiidae; genus Eustalomyia; species Eustalomyia histrio. The sequence continues at coordinate 146,002,001 of OX456525.1, forward strand.
AATTATGTTTACACAGCATTTAGCAATAGTGTGAAAATTTTCAACATCTGGCATCACCTTGTGAAAAAAAATGTAAACAAATAAATTTTAATTATTTTTCAAGTAAACTTAACAATATGAGTTGCAAATCCAATAGAAGTGCAGTGTCAATTGTGTTAAAAGCAGCAACAAGTATTTTGTCTGCCTCCGGCGTAGAAAATCCTTGCAAACCATATTGGAATAGCACTTGGAAGACCCAATATGAACAAAACGAAAAATCTTGCTTGCAAATAGTCCTTCCTTATTAAAAATACTTTTTATACAGTTGCTCACAGTGAAAAAGACTCACTCAACAAAACTGGCTCAAGTAACGGTATTTTTCCAAAAATTTTATGAAATTCCTCTCCATATATTTTTTTAATACTTTTAGTAAATTAATTAAACTTGTTTAGTCGTTATCAAGTAGTTGTTGTGGTAATTGTAAAAGAGTTTCGGAAAATGGGTCCCCCACACCTCTATTGAGATGCGAAAATTGGTTTTAGAACAATACAAAAGCGGTTAAAGTCAAAGAGAAATAGCGCAAATAGTCAATAAATCTCGTTCAACAATAAAAAATATTATAAAAAGATTTAATAATGAAAAAAAAAAGAGTTATTAGTCAACCGAGATGAGCGGTGGATTGTCAATAAATCTAGAAATAATCCAAGATTGACGGATTAGCATCTTACGTAGAGCTGGATTAAATGGTAGAATTGCGAGAAAGAAACCAGTCATTTCCAAAAAGAACAAACATATTCAAATGGCTTTCGCTCACAACTAGGATACTTCGTTCTGGAACAATGTTTTATTTACTGATGAAAGTAAATTTTAACTTTTTGGTTCAGACGGCAGAGGTAATGTATGGAGAAAGGCTAACGAAGAAATGCATCCCCAACATTTACGTCCCACAGTTAAACACGGTGGCGGTCATGTTATGGTTTGGGGTGCTTGTTCCGCAGCAGGGGTCGGTAAATTTAATTTTATTGACGGAAGTATGATCCCAAAATTGTGACATAAATTGGAGACAGAAAAAAGAAAACATGAGTTTTCGAACAAAAATGATCTAAAACGAGTGTTATTGGCGGAATGGAAAAACATTAGTCTTGATTACACGAAAAAACTTGTGAAATCAATTCCTATTCGATCAAAATCCGTAATACAGCAGAAGAGCGGCTCCCCAACGAAATACTGATGTTGATTTAATTAAATTTTTAAAATATATTTTGTAAACCATCAATATGATGGGCCATTTTCACTGTGAGTAAGTGTAAGTTCTATTAACATTGTTTATTTCATCATTGGTAATAAATGTTGCACTCCGCCACTGCGCTAGTAAACTAATAGTTTTTAGAAACATATTCTATTTAAGGTTATTTTTTATTACGCTTTGTTTACAAAATGTTGTGGCTGTCAAATCGAAATCTAGTTTAGCTGTCAAATTTCGTAATGTAAAAGGGGGGTAATTGAAAATTCGTTTTAACTAGATTTGAATTAATATTTCGAAGAAGTGTAAATCGAAGATGGTTGAGCTTCCCAAATAAATGTTCTAATAATAAATTTTTAGTTTCATGGGTACCCAGTCGTTTACCAGCAGTTACTTTTTTGATGATGACTCTCCAAAATATTTTTGTTTCTATTAAAAATTAGCAGTCTATTATACATCACACACAACAATCTCCTTACAATAATCATATTTTAGCCCTGGAATCAATCAAAATGATTTTTTTTAAAACTTTTTCTACTAAGAACAACCCTGTTTTTAAAAGAGAACATTAAATGAGAGAATTCTATTAAAGCGTTAGCGCACATTTTTTGCAATTGTTAGCCAGCGTTTAAAATCTTATTTTGAATAAACTTTAATCCATGTGATATTTTCATTATGAATACAGGTAATAAAAGATTAGCAAGCAATGAATTAAATTTGAAATTAATGATGAATAAAATGACGAGATTTATTTATTCGAAAATTAATGCTGTGAGGTTTTGCAATAATAAGAAGGAATAATAACTTTTGACTTTTTATTACAAAAACTTTTGTCATGTTTCTCTTTAACTGGAAAGTTAATCTAGTAAAAGTTGAATTAACTGCTTATTTTTTGTTTTACTAGATTAACTCTGCAGTGTAAATTGTGTTATCAAATGCAAGAGCAGTCCAGCAATTAAACCAAAAAAACAATTAAATAAAAATAAATCAAAAAAATTTTTAGTTTTTTTTTTTTTTTTGCTTTGACGCATATAAATATAAATTTATTCAAATTTTTTTTATTATTAATTATATTAGTATATTTTTCGTTAGCAAATAATTTTATTTTAATCTTTTATTCTTTCTAATATAAAGGGGAAGATAATTCTCAAAATTTTTTATATATAAATAAAAAAAAAAATATTATGCAATCATTGCATTATTAAGTAAATTAAAGATTTGTTTGTTTGTTTGTTTGTTTGTTTATATTAATTTAAAGATTACCAAACAAATTAAAAATCAAATTCTTGGTTGGTATGAATCCGTGAGCGTGTGTGTATTTGGGAGTAGGTGAGTGAGTTTATGTATGTGTATGTGTAAAGGTGAGAGAGAGAGAGAGCATATTTGGACATTGATGAACATTGACGATAATGGACATTTATTTGGGGATATATATTAATGTAAATCTAAGTAATTTTTAATTACCTCGATTTGGACCAGCACTGGCCGCATTGTTCGCATAATAGGGTTTATTCATTTGTTGTTGTTGTTGGCCAGCCGATTGTGGATTATTATTGCCGCCACCTTGGTTATTACCACCGGGACCACCAGGGCCTCCTCCATTACCAGGAGCACCTACTTGACCGCCGCTTTGGGGACCACCAGGGCCACCTTGCGGTCCGCCATTACCATTGCCGCCGCCGCCGGCTTGTCGTAAATTCTGAGGTTGTTGTCCTCTTTGCGCTTGCTGTTGTTGTTGTTGCTGCTGCTGCTGTTGTTGCACTTGTTGTTGTTGCTGCACTTGCTGCTGCTGACTCTGTGGTCCTTGTGGATGTTGTGGATAATTTGTGGGTCTCTGTATAGGTGTGGTATAACGCCCTTGTGATCCTTGTGAACCCGGAGGTCCACCAGCACCACCACCACCACCACGATTATTAGGATTCATATTTTGATTATTAGCTCCTGGACCACCAGCAATTCTCTGTTGAACTGCCTGTTGAGATTGCTGTTGTTGTTGTTGTTGAGCGGCAGCTTGTTGTTGCATTACTTGATCCCACTGTGGAGAAATTAAAATTAATAAAACAGAATATTAACATACAATTTGATAATATTGGGTGTATTACATAAAAATTTGGAATTCCCAACAGATGGCGTATCTTTTACACATGATTTGTGTCTTTAATAACTTAAATTGAATTTTGAAGGGTTAACATATGTCATTAAACGAAATAGTGTTTAAAACAAAGTTTTTTTTTTTTTGCTTTGAAAATTTTATGCTAAGAAATCAATTTGAAAAGAAGTTTAGATGAAGCCTATCGATTGCTTTCCAAAGCTTATCTTGAATATATTCCATATATTTCAATGTGCGATAAATAGTTTGTGCGGTTCAGAAGTGGTAAATTTGGCACGGAAGACAAAGACCGCCTAGGGCAGCCAAAAAAAAAGTTCGAAGATGATGAAGATTGTCATCAAACCCAAGAAGAACTTGCTAAATGCTTGGGAGTCACTCAAACAGAAATTTTAAAACGTTTGCAAACGGCAGGATTCATCCAAAATCAAGGAAATTAAGTACCACACCAGCTGAAGCTGAGAGACATCGAAAGACGATTTCTCATGTCCGAAATGCTGCTTGAACGCCATAAAAAGAAGTCATTTTTGCATAGCGATGATATATGCATCCATTACAACAACCCAAAGCCCGGTCAAAAAAAGCCAAATCAACGACAAAGTCGAATATCCATGGCGCCAAGATAATGCTCTTTATTTGGTGGGACCAAATGGCTCCCATCTATTATGTTGCTGCTGAAATCGAACCAGACGATCACAGGGAACATGTAACTAATACAATTGATTCGTTTGAAGCCAGCATTGGCCGAAAAACGCTTGGAATATGCGACCAGACATTAAGCCGTAATATCCTATCATGAGCACGTTCGGCCACATGTTGTCAGAAAAAAAAAACCGCGTTAGAGTCCAGACCTTGCCCCGTCCTACTTTTATTTTTTTCGATCGATGCAGAACGCTCTCACTGCTATACGCTTCACTACTGGACAGATTTTTCCATTTTTGCCCCTTACAAAAATTCCGTTTCAGTAGATGTCTACGCTGAGGGAGGAACCTACATGACAAATTTGAAGTTACGGGCACATTTTTCCTTGCTAAAAACATTCAGTCAATAAGATCTAAGAGCAAATCCCCTTTGCGAAAACCGAACGAAAGTTCGACAAGAAATGGTTCTGAAAAAGGAGAATTATTCGTTGAACACTTAAGAAATGTTATTTATTTATTTTATTTATTAATCATATAATTACAAATTATATGTTAATACACTAACCGAGCTCGTTGTAGCGAAAACAGACCAGAGCCTCAGGTGGGAATTGAACCCACGACCCCCGCACTGATAAGCTAGCACGCAACCAACTAGCCTACCGGGGCGCTTACTTAAGAAATGTATTTACCCCAAATATGTCAAGAAACTTAGAAGACTTACCCTCTGTTATACCCCAACACCGATCAGAAACCCACCTACGGTTTGAGATGAGAGAGGTCGAAAAGGCTATTGATGAATTAAACCCCAAAAAAGCTCCAGGAATCGATAACATCACAAATAAGATGCTTTTAGAACTACCCCGTAAAGCTTTAAGAATTATTCTATTTACTTTTAATGCTATTCTACGCCTTGGATATTATCCCACAGAATGGAAAGTTTCACTTGTAACAATGATACCCAAGCCTGGCAAATATATCACCAAAGTAGAGTCATAGAGACCTATTAGTCTTTTATCGAACCTGTCCAAGCTGTTCGAAATAATTTTGATGAGCAAATTGTCCCTAGCTGTTTATCAAAATAACTCTATCCCAGAACACAGTTCGGCTTCAGAAAAAAACATAGCAATATTGAGCAAGTTCATAGGGTTGTTCATAGGGTTGAAAAAAACATAGCAATATTGAGCAAGTTCATAGGGTTGTTACTAGTCATTAGAAAGGCCTTTGAGAAAAAAAGTACTATTCTGCTCTTTTTATCGATGTCTCACAAGCATTTGATAAAGTTTGGCATGATGGTTTAATTTTTAAAATAAAAAAATATGCTACCATCAAATACCCACGAGCTCCTAGAAAGTTATATATAGGAGGCCGAATGTTTACTGTTAAGGATAACACCTTTGTGACCCACAAGATATAAAAGCCAGAGTCCCTCAAGGGAGTATTTTGGGACCATTCGATTAAACCAATATGGTGATATGGCATTCAGCTTTGGGGTACTGCCTCTGCGTCTAATGTAGACAAATTACAAAGAAGACAAAATAGACTCTTTAAGAATAATTACAAATGCACCCTGGTATATCAGAAACTCTAATATTCACAAAGACTTAAATGCCCCTCTTGTAAAGAATGAAATTCTAAGATATAGTGAAATTTATTTAAAGAAACTGTAAACCCACCCTAACATACTAGCTGGAAATCTATTGAATAATCATGGCCACCTGCGCCTAAGAAGGTTGGACACAGCAGACTTGATACGCTTAATCAACGGAGATATGCTAAGATTTGAATAATTATTGTTAGTTTACATTGGAATTAGTGAAGATTCAATAAAATCGAAAGAAAAAAAAATAAGATCTAAATCCTAGCTCCAGCGGTTTGGGATAGGGGACTAAAGGCGCACTTTTTACTTTTTTAAACACATTTTTCCCCACGTTATTTATTGGAAGTTAAAAAAAAAATTATCTATTTATTGACTAAGCCCAAAAGCCATTCGAAGCCCTCATTGTTTCTTAAACTTTAGTTGCTTTTTTCTCTAGGCTCTTGTTTCTCTTAAATAAGATCCACTGCGTACACCATAGAGGGTGCAATTTTGATTTAATATTTACAATACTATTTATGTTTTTTTATTAACATACAAAATATATATATTAAAATAAACATTTTTACATTTTTTTGTTGGTCTAGATAAGAATAACATACTTTTTCCGTAATATTGAACAAAATTAGGTTTCCCCAATTGTATACCTAGTGGAACAATTTGTCGAAAAGAAAAATGTAATTGAAGTTTAGGAGTCACTGCAGTTTATGACTTCAAAGGGCTGTAACTTTCAATTTTGTTTTTAACTTTTCTCTTTATCTCTCTCGGAGGCTCTAAATCAAGCTGTCCTCTTAAGTTTTCCAAGTTATGTTTGTTTTTTTTAGCAATACTTACACTTCCATAATTTTTATGATGCGGTGGACTTGGTTGTGATTGAGCTTGTTTAACTAAATTTAAACTGACATCAGCTCCCAAGGGACTCTTTAATTGGCGGCCCATCTAAAATGAGTAAATAAAAAAATTTTACTAATTGTAAACATTGTCATTTAAACAACAATATATAACAAAAATAAAACCTACCGAATCTTGTAGATGTGTTTGTTGTTGACTCGATTTCATATAGGCCGCTGCAGCTGCTTGTTGTTGTGGTGTTGGTCCACCACGAAATTGATTTATAGCCGCTGCCGTCAGTAATTGGGAATTCATAAATTGTGTATTAAAATTACCCATCGTGTGTTGAGATTGTGGTCCGGGTGGACCTTGTGGAGGACCAGGTGGTCCATTTGAACCTGGTGGACCACCTTGATGACCAGCATGTCCTCCATAAAGGCTGGCTGCTGCTGCAGCCGCCGCTAAACCATAATTTTGAGCACCTGCTCCGGCGCCTTGTGGTGGGCCACCGTAAAAGGCTGCATTGGGTCCACCCGCCGAATTCGAATAATAGCTATTCGATTGCAATTGATGAGCTCCTGGTGGTGGACCAGGTGGTCCTTGCTGGGGATGTTGTGGTGGACCGGCGGCATATAAATTCATATATTGTTGAGCGGCCGCAAATGGACCACCGCCACCGGCAGCTTTGGAACCTATGGTACCAAGTTGCTGGGAAGTCGGTGGTGGCTTCACTGAACCTACTGTGGACATTAAGGAATTGGAATTTGAAGAAATAATGGCGACAGCCGCTGCATTAGGGTTATTCAATTGCTGGGAATTGGGATTACCAAATGGCGAGGGACCTCCACCCATGCGGAATTGTGAAGTGAGGTTAGAATACATTTCTGGTGTGGTATGTGCAGTTGCCATATTTGGTGGTGTTTGCAAAGGATAAGCATTAAAGGGTCCTCCCGCTGCGGCGGCAGCAGCACCATAATGTCCGGGAAAACTATGAGCCGCCGCGGCTGCGGCCGCAGAGAATTGTGAACGACTTGAATGATCTAAAGAATGGAATGGTGCATAGAGACCACCTTGAGAGGGTGGTGGTGGCATTTGCGATGAATTAAAGACAACAGCCGGTGGACTGGGTATGGTTGGGATACCAGTAAATTGTGGTGAAGGTTGATAGAAAGACTGGGGTGCATGCATCTGTTGTTGTTGCTGCTGCTGCTGTTGTTGTTGTTGAGCTGCAGACTGTTGTTGTTGTTGCTGATGCTGCTGCTGTTGTAGATTTGGTGGCGGTGACATGCCCATCGAGGATGTATGATGTTGCTGCATTTGTTTGCCCGCCGCCGACACTTGTTGTTGCTGTTTTGCCACATCTGACGTATGTTTCAAAGCCTGCTGTTGTTGTATTGACTGTTGTTGTTGTTGCTGTGGGCTATGATAGCCCACTACGGAATTATCATCATTGGCTCCAACTACAATACCAGCTGCAGTTTGGCCAAATTGTTGTTCTAGTTGTGCAGCATCAAATGCTGAGGCATGTGAACCAAACGCTGATGAGGGAACAACAGTGCCAGGCGAAGATAAAGAGTGATGTTGCATATGTACAGCTGTGACAGCGTAGTGGGGCAAATGTTGTTGTTGTTGTTGCTGTTGCTGCTGCTGCTGTTGTTGCGAGGCCGCAACAGCTGCTACAAATGAAGCTGCAGTCATATGTCCGCTGGTATCAACCGCTTCCATTTGCTGTTGCTGCTGCTGCTGCTGATGTTGTTGTTGCTGCTGTTGTTGTTGATGATGATGTAACTGCTGTTGTTGTTGTTGTTGCTGCTGCTGCTGCTGCAATACTGTTGTATTAGCTTCTGTTGTCATGGGAGATGGTACTGTTTCCCAAACTTTTTTAACACTGGCAATTTTCATATTTAAATCAGCTGCAGAAATAATATTTTGAGCCTGTTGAGATTGTTGTACTTGTTGTTGTTGTTGCTGCTGCTGCTGGTGTGGTTGATGTTGTGGTGTTTGCTGCTGCTGCTGTTGTTGTTGTTGCTGGATAGCAGCTTGCGCTTGTTGTTGCTGTTGATGCTGTGTCGCATTTGTTTGTTGTTTTGTTTCATCACTTTGTTGTATCATTCCTTTTGTAGCCGTGGTATACAACTCTGTGGCGTCACCAAACGAGAAGCCCAGCTTCATTTCTTTGTCATAATCATTGGTTGTGGATCCAACGACGACCGTAGATTGTGGTGTTAAAGTTTCTGTTTGCTTTCTAACATCACCGGTAAATGACATTTGAGAGAGGGCATTGGTGAGAGTATCTACACCAGCTACTGAAACATTTACAGCTGAGACGACATTTGAAACCACTACCGTAGTAGCTGCTGCTCCTACTAAGGATTCCGACGAACGTTTTATTTGTGCAGCTTGTGCCTGTTGTTTGTAGTTGGTATTTTCAAATATAATTGTATTGACAGGCGTGCCATCTATAAGTAAACCTCCTGTAGTAGATTTACTACAACTACTGCCGCTGCTGCTGCTGTCTACCACCACACCGTTTCCTATTGAACTTACTACTACTGTTTGTAGTTTGGTTTTTTCATTTTCCAATTTTTGTGTGTTCAAAGTGTTGGCATTTATTGTTTCAGTTTTTGATTTTTGTAAATCTTGTGCAGATTTTTGTTGATTTAAAAGTCCTGCATTACCACCAGCAACACTACCCACCACCACACCACCAATGGATTGTTGGCTAATACTTGATGTTGAAACGGCAGTTGGTTTTATTAAAGGTTGATGTCCTAAGCCAGGTGGTGGCTTAGTGATAGTTTGTGGATGCTGTGGTTGCATTTGTTTTTGCTGCTGTTGTATAGGTTTTACTGTAGCATTCGCAATCTGTTGCGTAACAGCAGTTGGCAGTGTTGTCATTGGTAAATCTTGTTTCTTAGGTTGAGTTCCCGCCACCATGCTAGAACCCTGCGTAGTATTTGTGCTTCTTGGGTTTGCTGTTGAAGCAGCAGCCGCCGAAAGTCCGGGAATGTCTTTTTCCTTAGATGTAGACTTCTTGTCACGTGAGTCTAGGTGGTTGACATTGGACATGCATCGTTCATCATCAGTTTTCGTACTTGATATACTTTCTTTACGAGTTTGTTGTTGCTGTTGTTGTCCTCCAAACTGTTTGGGTGATGGTGTTGTCGATGTTGGTGATTTCTTTTCAGTTTCATTGGATTTCTTCATGTGTTGCTGTTGCTGTTGCGTTGGTGATTGTTGTTTTGTGGATGATTGATTGCTAGTGTTACGTTGTTGTTCACCATCCTTATCTTTAACTTTAGAGAGGCCAGCACTTAATGCCATCTGATTTTGTTTAGTTTTATCAACTTCACTATTAGCATTTTCCGACGATTCTGACGAGCGTTTCAAATCTTTGTTGTGATGATCATCATAGCCCTGGCGACCATACTGACGTTGTTGTCCGCTAGCTGAAGAACGACCTCCATCATTACTACGTCTATATGAAGTGGTAGAAATACCTCGATCTCCTACATTGCCTCCACCACCACGACCACGACGTGAAGGTTCACCGCGTGGTGCAAAGCCTCGATCATCGGAGGATCCTGTATTCCCGCGACCACCTTGACCTCTTTCACTTCTTTCACCACCTCTACCACCACCATCTTTGCGCGGTGCTTTAGCACTACGTTCAGAACGTCTTCCACTTGTGGCATAGTTGTTGCCTTCCTCGTTATCATCATCGTCATGATCCGAATAATGTATATCTTGATTATTGCCAGAGTTTTGATAGCGACCGCCTCCACCCCTAGAGTTGCCACCGCGTGGATTCCAACCTCCACCATCACCCCCTCGTCCACCACGATAGTTTGAACCACTAGCGCCAAAACTACGAGTATGAGAAACACGCATGTCACGTTCATTATTACGCCCACCACCACCTCTAGTATTGGATCGTTTTTCTCTTTGAGGTTGTGGCGCATTAGCAGGGCGTTGTTCCCGTTCTTGTTTACTGTTATCCGCATTCTCGTTAACCGATGAAGGGGACAATTCTTTGCGGGAGTTGTTGTTATCATTATCTGTACGCTTATTTTGTGTTTCCATTACCGTCAATGTTTCACTATTATTCGAGTCCTCTTTTGTATGCTGCTCCTCAGGCAATTTAATGGTGGATGTCTCAGCTGATGCCAAAGTATTGGCTGTCGTTTTATTTTGTTCATTTGATTCCGAACGTCTTAGTATTTGAGTAGGAGTAAAGCTGCTGGAAGATGACAAATGATCACTGCTCTCACTTATACGGTGTTGTTTATGTTGTTGTTGTTGTTGATGTGCCTGGGGAGATGTCGTTTCCTCTTCCGACACACTCTTCTGTGTGTGAGGCCTTTGTAATATCTTAATGGGTATCGAGTCATGGCTATGTGAAGATGAAAAACTTTCATCTCTTTGTCGCTTAAGTTCAGCATCGGTTTCTTCAGCCCACGATGAGACCAGACCGCTACTACCAAAATTACTAGAGTCACCGGTATAACCATGTTTAATAGAATCATCATTCGATGAAACACTTGTTTTACGCTGAGAAGTATCAGAAATACTTCGTGACAATTGATTGGGACAAATACCACGACCATAATCATCTTGTCCTCTATTTCCCCGACCACCACTACCACCAGTGGTATGATATCGATCATCATCTCGATCACTATCGTTGCGTGAGCGATAGCCACTACTTCTAGTATAGCTGTCACAAAACTCTCCCCCTCCTCCTCCTCGACCTCCCTGGCCACTATTGCTCCAAATACGTTGTGAACCAGAACTTTTTTGCATATACCGAGAATTTTCATAATTTGCTGCTGAAGATGAAGATTGTTTTTCTAAACCACTACCAGAAACATTGGAAATCGTTCTTCCTGAAGCTGAAGTGCTATTACCATTGCCTCCAGTTACTCCTGTTGCTGCTCCTACTGCAGCAGTCGTTGAGCCTTGCATTTGTTGTTGTCGCTGAAAACGTGGTGGTAAATTTGATTGGAAATGAGCGGAGAATATTGGTTTAGATCCCTGTTGTACAGTAGAACCTGCAGCAGATGTTAGAACAGTGGCATTTGAGGCTACACCACTTATATTATTACCACTACCTCCACTGCCACCTCCGCCACCTCCTCGAACAAAATCGGTAGATCCTCTGGAATCTCTAGAATCATAACCACCCCCTCCTCTACTTCCAGTACTGCTCCGTTCAGAAGTACCCGATCGTTCATAGCTTCCACCTGCACTTCGACGAGTTTGTTGGTTATCATCTCCTCCTATCGATCCGGAAGATGACATATTCGTTTGTCCTTGTTGTTGTTGTAATTGCTGTTGTTGTTGTTGTTCAATTTGATCACCACTACCAGCTGCCTTTTTACTGTTCATTTTCATTTCCAATTCTTGCTTCTTTCTAGCAGCTGCCTGTTTTCGTTCCATTTCTCGGCGTTCTTCCTCTTCTTTACGTTGTTTTACCCTTTCATAGACACTGGCATCCAGAGTTATACTACCGGAACCACAAGTACCAACAGGACGATGGCCATTTTGATGACGCGTATCTTCAATATGATCACCAGCACCGCCACTTGCAGATTTTTCCCTTTCCAAACTGTCACGTTCTTTCCTTTGCCAACTGCCTGCTCCTCCGGTTGTGGAGGATGTACCACTAGCATTCGAATTCTTACGTTGTTCATTTTGCATTTTATTGAATACTGGTCTATCACGTTCCTGTGTTGGTGTATCCTCGGGTGATTCATCATCCGAAAATGTCAGTTTTTTTGTATAATCTATTTCGTCTTGTTTAGTCCAACTGTCATCATTAGCTATAGCATTCAGGCGTTCCAAATCTTCTTCCCGTATTATGGGTCTTTGCATTTGTGCCACTTCCGGCTCAATAACATAATCCTTGTCTTTGCGATGTGCATTAGTGTTGCCACCATTAGACGGCAACGGAGGAGTATTTAGTAAAGGAGGACGTTTTGGTAGAGCAGAGGACTGGCGAAAACTCCAAGAATTAGAGCGATAATCTTGTAAATTACCTCGAGAATGTGGCCTTGCATTTAATGATGACAAGGAAGTATCTTTAGTTAAACCATTTTGATAATTGGGTGGTGACTGAGAACGTCCACCGGTGGTAGAAGATGTGCCACTGCCGCCACCACCGCTACCACCACCACCACTACCACCAGGTGGTAGGGGTACACCGCGCTGCATAAATGAAGGCATTAATGCCAATATTGGTAACGGTACTGCAGCGCCAGAATTACTACCCGATCCCTGTTGGGGGCCCTGGCCCTGATGGTTCGATTGGTTGTCTGTAACCACACCCTTGGCATTCTTTTCTTGTTGTTGCAACCAAGCGGCAGCATCTGTTTGTGGCCTTAAGCTTACTTCGTTCATTTCGCGATTTTGATCGCCTCCGTCGTTGCCATCTCTGTAATTGTGTGCATCGTTGCGTTGTTGTTGTTGATGGTGATGATGATGATGATGACGGCCACCGCCATGATGATAATCTCCGCCACCTCCACCTCCTCGTTGATAATGATAATTTTGATGATTCGAATTTGAATGATGGTGATGATTTTGCTGCTGCTGCTGCTGATGATGATGTTGTTGTTGATGATGATGTTGTATTTGATCTCGATGGTCTCGTTCTCCCCCACCACCACTTTTGCGATTTGTATTCGCATTGCCACCGCTTCCGCCTCCACCAACTGTGCCATCTAGTGTTGGAAATTCGTGTTGAAATTGTGGACTCTGATAGAGTGGTGGCACATTGGCTGTAGGTTTGCCACCGCGTTGGTTGTCGTTGCCTGTTGTTACAGCAGACCATGTTATCGGTTTCTGTGGATTGTTGTGGTGATGTGATTGATTATTACCGCCGCTGTTTTTATTAACAGCTGCTGCAGAGCTATTTATTAATTTATTACCAACGCCAGTTACGCTGCTGCTGCTGCTAGTACTATTGTTGTTACTATTAAGTTGTTGTTGTTGGTGTTGTTGTTGTTGCTGTTTGTTATTGCTGCTGAGGCTGCTGATGTTGTTTGAAGTAGCGATATTGTTACTGTTGTTGCTGCTTTTGTTAATTATATTGGTATTCTTTAATGGATTATTACCAGACGTTGGTGTTTGTACGCCTCCTAGTTTTATTATTAAAATAATTAGTTTTTTTTTTAAAGAAAAAAAGAAAATAAATTTAAAAAAATATATATATTTGAAAATATGAGCGCAATTAATTAAATATATCGCGTAGATGAAAATACATTTATATCGCTGAGAGAAAATACATTTTTTATCGTCTTTTTTAGAAATATCAGACCAATTCCGAAACATGCGGATTTAAAAGTTATATTAACTGCAATAATCTTAAAAAATTACGTCTTAAGTCGACTTAAGATATTTTGCCACAGATATGTAAACAAACTTACAATTTAAGTTCACCACACTCAATCTTAAACATTTCGCCACTTACCTTCTTGACCAACTGTGTTATTATTAGCAATAATAGGCGAACTAGTTGTTTCAGCTTTTAAGGATGGCAAATTAGCTGGTGGTCGCCGAGCGGACGGCACTTTGCCCAAACTTTGCATTCCATGTTTACGTGGCACTTGGTTTTTTTGTGCTGAAGGTTCCGTTGTTTCACCCTAAAAGAAAAATTAAAAAAAAAAAATTACAACATATTAAAATCAGGTTAAAATAAATCAATAAAATGTGAGTTTGGTTTTCTTTCTTAAGCATATTTTATGTATGTTTTAATATTGTTCAACTACTTACGCGACTATTTTTGTACATTCGATTTATATCGAGTGCTGAGAACTTGGGCTTGGCATTTCGCTCTCCCCTACTTCCCCCCAGTGTAGTCATGCTGCCAATAGATCCTCATTAGCGTTAGCTTGCCCCTCGTGCACCAAGCACACCTCACTCGCTTCGGATCTGTTGTTTTGTTTGTAGCTGCTGTTTGTTGTTTAATACAAAACTTTTTTTGTAGTTGTTTGTTTTCAAAGAGAAGTTTGAATTTTGCCACCAAATATAAAAATTATTTTCTTTAATCTCTTGTTAGGGGTTTTTTTATATTTATTTTGTTTACAATTAACTGCTTACGTTGCAGTTAAATAAATTTTGTATTGGATTTCCAAGTAAAATCCTCCTTTTTAGTTTATTTTGACTTTAGGAAAAAGAAAAGAACGTTTTTTATGAATTTGAATGTTTTGGCAGGCTTTTTCTTTTTTTTTTTTGTTAGTTGCTTTTTTTCTTCTTCTTGAATTCTTAATTATGAGAAGAGTTTAAAAAGTGTATGTTCCTTTTGTAGTCCTTTTAATGACGATTTTAAATGGTGTTGTTAGTTTTTTATTTTTTTTGTAAATATTAGTTTGAATTTTTTTTTATTGTAAGTTTATTTACTAAACCTCAGTCTTCTGTTTATCCTGTAAAGAGAACAACATTTTTTGTACATAAGTATAGCAAAAAAATATATATTTTTAAACAACTTAGACGAGAAAAAATTACTACTAGAAAGGAGACATGTTAAACATAGCCCCAGTAAGAATTCTTTATTTTCTTATTCGATGATTTCAAAAAAATTAATCACCCCTATTGTAAATAAAAAGTGAAATGTTTATTCCCCCGGAATTTTCATTCCTCTTCAAGTGAAAATTGGAATCATGAATTTCCCTTGAAATTTTCGTACCCTTTTGAAGAACATCTGTTCAAAATAACGTGTAATATCAATCTTTACTGAATGATAAAACTAACAAGAAATTTGAAAATTAAAAAAAATTAATAATATCAACATACGAGGGTCGTATGAAAACTACCTGATTTTGAATAGAGATGGCGCTGCTAGAACTAAAAAAATATTTTGTTAAAAAATACAACTCTTCAAATAACACCTGTCAAATTTTACACGTGCTTGAATTGAGTTACTTTTGTGCTTTTTGTCAACATGGAAAAATTGAATAACGAGAAGTGATAAAATATTTGTTTTTGAAAGAGAAAACAAACGATGAAATTAAATCGGAATTTAACGAAGTTTATGGAGACTCTGGACCGTCATTAACAACTATTAAATATTGCGTAGCTGAATTAAAACGCGGCCGTACGAGCATTTTTGATGAGGAACGTTCAGGTCGTCCAAATGAGGTCACTACACCAGCAATGATTGAAAAAATCCGTGATATGGTAATGACTGATCGATGATTGAAAGTACGTGAGATTAGTGAGAGTGTGGGCATTTCAATTGAACGGGTTAATAACATTTTGCAAAATCATTTTGATATGAGAAAGCTTTTCGCAAGATGGGTGCCGCGATTACTCACAACACACCATAAACAAACACGTGTTTCCATTTCAAATAATTCTTTATCAATGTTAAACGCAAATTCCCAGGAGTTTTGGCATCGATTTGTAACTGTCGATGAAACTTGAATTCATCACTCCACACCAGAGACCAAAGAACAGTCAAAACAGTGGACTCGTCGTGGTGAACCAGCTTCAAAGAAGGCAAAGGCGATATTTTCGGCAAACAAGGTTATGGCCACAGTATTTTGGGATGCGCGTGGGGTTATACATATTGATTACCTTCAAAAGGGAAAAACAATAAATGGTGGATACTACTGCAAAATATTGGATGATTTTGACAAGGCTTTGAAGGAAAAACGACCACATTTGTTAAAAAAAAAGTTATTTTTCATCAAGACAATGATTGTGTACACACATGTATCGTAGCCATGTCTAAATTCAATGAATAAGCCTACCAAATGCTTCCTCATCCACCGTATTCTCCTTTCCTCTTTTTCCTCTTTCCTAATCTTAAAAAATGGCTTGGCGGGAAATAATTTAGCTCAAATGATGAAGCTATTGCAGCAACAAATGCTTATTTTGAAGGGTTGGAGAAAGTCGGAAAAACGTTTGCTTAAGTGTATCGAGCTAAAAGGAGATTATGTTGAAAAATAAATTGAATTTCGTTAAAAAAATCGTTTTATTCTATTCAAGGTCGGGTTGTTTTCATACGACCCTCGTACTATGTAATTATTGAAATAAGAAATTAAAAGTAAAAAACAAAATGCTTAGAGTTGGAATGATGTTATTATTGCAAGAGGAGGAAATACAACAACAATTTGGTCGTCGAGGTTTGCGAAATTCAGCAAATCCTTTGGAGTTGCCCGACACATTGTAAGTAACCACACGCAATTTGTCTGTTGTTTTGCATTCTGTTAAAAAAATTATTTATTTACCTGAATATCCAATTATAATCAAAAATTACTTACATTTTCTTTTCACGATAAGGGGAATTTCTTTGAATGTGCACTATTTTCAGGGATATTACTCACAGATGAATGATTAAAAAAAGGGGAACATTCAAAAAAAAAAAATTCATTCTCACGATTAGAATTGAGGGAAAAATATTTACGAAAGGGGTGAATATTTTACATCATTATACCACTGGGAAAATTGAAGAAAAGTTTATATATCTGACTAAAAATTAAAATAATTTACAATTTTAGATATTTTTTTATTAAAAAAAAATATATAGTTTAAAATCCTGATTTTGCAAAGAAAAAAGTTTTTGGAATAGAGGTATTTTGTAAAATCAAGAGATTCAGTATTGGAATCGGTTATCAGTATGAAAGGATTTTGAAATGTTTAATGGTATTTAAACGGTATCGGTTGCCAACCTTGGTTTAAATTCTTCATCCATTCAATAACTATGAAAACATTAATATCGGCATAGTTTTTAAATATATCACTCCTTCCATCGATTTTCTTAAGTTCTGATTGACTATGGAATGATTGAATTCTACAACTATAATTTTTGTATGGAAAAAAATTCTTAGTTTGTCCTAATCGATTTAATTTTAAAAGACTTCAATTCGTTTTTCATTATTCGATTTGTCAATCACTGAATTCAATAGTTGGGAATTCAATTGGTATTTACATAATCGATTTCCAAACGGCCGGCACTGCGGCCCATATAAATTTTTTGTTCCAAGGACCATAAAACTAAACCAAATTCTTAAGTATATTTCCTATGATCTTTAAAACAAAAGATGAAAAAGAGTTTCTAACGTCTTCTAAACCTAAAAATTCCCTATTGAAAACTTTTCTTCTGTTTCTATGCAATACAACACAATCACAAAAATGTGGATGGTTGTTTCGTCTTCCTCAAGACATATTTGATACAGAGGCGATTCTAACAGAATGATCCTCCACAAATCGTAGATTAATCCGAAGTGTACGGTAAGAAACTCTGTTAGTAACGTAATGTCGTTCTTAGCACGGTCCAAAATTTTCCCATTAGAAAAGGGGTTGACCATTAGTATCACCTGTCTCACCCCATAAAAAATTAATCCAAAGGTTCTTTGCCATTGGTAGTTCTCCCTCCCTAATCAGGGCTGCTAAGGTGGACCAGTTTACCCCAAAATATGGTTCCGGTCCTACTAAAGGTGTGGAAGAACCCATTCCAGCTGGTTCGTCTGCTTCTTCGTTACCAACATGACCACGATGACCTGGTATCCAGTAAACTGTTACGATTAATAATCGTAGTTTGAAAGGAAATTGAAGATTTTTCTTACAAATACAAGAAAAACAAATTAAAAAAAAATTGAAATATTCAAACAACCAATAAAATGGACAAAATCGCCAAAATTAACAAAAATCGCCAGAGTTAAAGAATCCCAAAATAAAAAATTGCTAAAACTAAAAAAAGGTTGATTTAAAAAAAATCGACAAAAATTAAAAAAATGCCAAAATTAAAAATTCAAATAAACCAAGAAAATGGAAAAAAAATCACTAAAAATTTATAAAAATCGCCAAATTGAAAATAATCGCCAGAATTGAAGATTCCAAAATTAAAAAATGCTAAAAGTGAAAAAAAGTTAGGGTTGAAAAATCGCCAAAAATTAAAAATTCAAATAAACCAAAAAAATGAAAAAATCGGTGAAATATAAAAAATCGCCAGAATTAAGGAATCAAAATAAAAAAGCAAACAAAATGGTAAAACTGGAAAAAACGTTAGAATTAAAAAATCTCCAAAATTAAAAAACGGTAATATTTGAAAAATATTTCAAAATTAAACAAATCGTCAATTTAAAAAAAAAAAATTAATTGATCCGCTTTGATAAAATATAAAGTCCATATATATTGCCATTTTAGATCGCATTTACTTGAGAACTTTTCTTTGCAGAGAGAGAGAGAGAGAAGGCTTTATTTTGAGAACTTTTCTTTGCGGAGAGAGAGAGAGAGTGAAGGCTTTATTTTGCGATCTTTATTTTTTTTTTATTTTTACAATTCTTTTTATTAAATTTTAGCTATTTTTTTAATTTTTAGTAATTTGTTTTTACTACTTAAGGATTTCTTCTTGAATTTTAAGAAATCTTTAAATTTACTGAATGTCATTCCCAAATCGCTATCAAATCGCTATATCAAATGAACAGTAATATCAATTTAAAAAAAAATTGATTAAATTCCCAACATTTGATTGATATTATTTTCGAATTGGAAATTGAATGAATAAGAAAAATTCAGTATTTGGTAAAATCGAATGAGATAAATTGATTAAATAACTTGCCAGGAAATCACTCGATTACAAAGAAAATCGAATATTAAATTTTAGGGAATTTATTCAAATTAGAATTCAATCCTCAAAGCTCTGAGTATAGGTACAAAATGAAAATTCAAAATTTTTTTAAATTTAAAATTTGGTTTTTACATTATTTCGTTTTACACCAAAACAAAGCTTAAGTCATTTAAGCTATTTATTATATTATTTAAAAAAAATAGTTGTATTATTTTCGAAAACTTTGTAAAAACAGGAATTAGAGAGCCATTTTTGGCAAATTTTAACAAAATTTATTTTTTTTTACAAAATTCCCTTCTGTTTCCAGATCTTTTTTTTAACAAAAAATTTAACTTAAAGGGAATTACATTTCACAAACCTTGAAACAAAAAATGCATATTTGGAATCATGAAAAAAAAATCCTGTAATTTGAGCTGTCACACTTACAATTTTTGGTGTTTCGTTTATTTAGACCAAGCGGGTCCGCTTTACACCGTATAGAAAAGGATTTCCTTTTCTAATTACCGAGGGGGTTATATATTTTGTATATAATTTTGAGGGGGTCTCCAAAAATGCAAATTTCAGCCGGGGAAGGAATAAGCGTATTCTAAACTTTTACTACAACAATCTTGGAAAATTTCTAATTACGAATAGAGCCAATTTAGAGGGTGGCTTTACTGCATGCAATTATTTTGTGCAATTTTTGTTTGTTGGCTAACGGGGTAGAATAGCGAACGGGGTAGAAAAGCAAGCGGGGTAACAAAAAAAGCACGGTTTTCGTTTTCCGTACAAGTCCGTCTTTCACACTCTTATGTATTCTTCTCTTGTTGCTTCATACATATTCAGTTTTCGTGCAATTAAAGTCACCATATAAACAGACATAACTTTGGAAGCAATATTGAAAAGGGTATTTAGAAAACTGCACGCAATCAATTGCATTGTATAAATTGGCTCTACGTTTCCACTGAACCTGTTTAAAATGTATTTTAAACAAAACACTGTTTTTTACATGTTTTCCCATATATTTTTTCATCAAAACATGAATTGCTCAAAACAAGCAATGGAAACGTAGCATTAGTTCTTTTATATCAACTACATATATATCCTTAAAAATGTTTAACTTGGCAAGTCTTAGTACACTCGCTGCTTTTTTACAAATTCGCCGATTTCAATTTTTCCCCCACACAAGTAGTAATCAAGAAAGAGATGGCTATAAATACAAAAAAAAATGTATACAATTCAGTGCAAAATAAACTAATGAATGAAAACAAAAAAAAACGTAGTGAACTTAGAAAAACCAAAAGGAAACAATGAAAAACTAGCAAAAAAAAAAACTTAACGAAACACAAACTTGGAATGCGGTGGCGTCTTTTATAACATAAAAAATAAAACTAGGAAAACAAAGGCAGTCTCAATATATGTATGTTATAAACGATTAATTTACAAAAAAAAAATATAAATATGTAGTTTAATAAATTATATTCGAAAATTATTATTACCCTTAAAAATCTGTCCTTTTGACGGCAAAACGGAAATTATATCCGTAGTATGATAAGCAGTTTTTCTCCAGGTGAATGGGTGTTGCGGCTCCAAGGGATAAATTTCTATATGCTTTATACTTTTTTTGTTCGTTTTTTCACCTTCTCGTTGAAATACCAACGAATTAAACGTCGAAAGAAAATTTTTTTAACAATGTATATTTCTTATTGTAACAAAAGTTTTAAAAAGTTAAGAATTAATATTTTAAATTTAAAAAATTAATAATTTAAAGATTTAATACAATTTTATATAATTTTTTAAGCAATAGGTATCCCTTTTATATAAAATTTCTTTGAATTTTATTAACGATTAAATTTTTCTTGCGCAAAAAATTTCTTGTTTTCAACATTCACGAATTTTATTTTTTTTTCAATCACTTCTTCTGTTGTATTTCCTTTATTTACACACTCACACTTTACGACCAGCTTTAGAAACACTACTAATATTATAGATTTTAGGAAAATTTATAATATAAATTATATATTTTCAGCGTAATAATAAAATAATTCACCGCACGATTTTTTTACTGCTGCACATATCGCCTTTTTTCGGTTTTGTGAAACTCACAAAAAACATTCGTTATTTGTCGGTAAATTTCGTTTGGTGATTCGTTAATATCTTTTTTGTTTTCTACTCGTTACTCAAGATTCGTTAAGTCGATATATAGCTGTACCCTTTTAACGTACAATGACACTCATAATAACAAAACAAGTAAGAATGAGGGGGAGTAATAACCATACAAAATCAAATTGTATACGTGATGTGAGGCCAGATTTAACGATTTTTCTTCAAATTGACGATTTTTTTATACAAATGACGATTTTTTTAAATTAAAAAAAAAACAAGCAAATTTTCTATTTTTGCAAGATGTTGTAAGATACTTTTGTGCAAAAAGGAATTTTATGTAATTTTTAAAGAAAATTTTAGTTATACCAGAATATAAACTGTAAATAATATTTTACATTAATAGAAGATAAAATGAATTTGTAAAAAAATACTTAAATTATAACTTAAATTCAATGTCGAAAACGCAGCAATAAAAAGAAGTAAATTGATAAAAAGATAATCGTTAATTTAATAACAAATTTAGACGGTGTTACGTATCGAAATACAGCACTAGTTTGCGTTTAAAATATTGGGAAAATGATTTTTTTTAAGGTGTCTAAGTAACGAATTCCACATTCTAGTTATCAGTACGTTTGATTATATTAAAAAATCAAAAAAATCAAATTGGACTCTCTGAATTTAAATTAGTAGATATATTATATAATATTAGTTTTCTTTTGATCTCATGTTAAATAACATGAAGGCCTCATACTACAAATGAAGCAAATAGATAAATAAATTTGATATTGATTGAATTAACAAAAAAGTTACTAAATCAATAAAATAAATTTTAGAAATTTATTCGTTGAAAATTGAATTAAGGAATTATGGTTTTAAAGGTCTGGTTCAAAAAAACACTTTAAAATAGGTGAAACTGAACTCACTTTTCTTTTGACGATTTTAAAATTAATTTGACATTTGCAAAAAAAAAATATTGTAAAATTGACGATTTTTCAACTAACTCAAACGGCAGCACTATTGGGAGAAATAACATGGAAAGCTTTGAAAAAAGGAAAAGTTTAATGAAATTTATGTACGTGGTTCAAGAATTTTTTATTAAAACTAAAGTAGGATTATTATGAAATTATCGAAAAATAAGTGATAAATATAAGTGATAAGTAATTAAGTTTTTCTGGCAGCACTTTTTGAAACAGAGTTGTCTAATAGTAATTATATTTCTATCACCATTAATAATTTTATATGACCCAAAATACCCTAGTTATAAGCACATATAAAAAACAACATATTGTTTAAGAAATTAGTTTTTAGGAACCAATTCCATTACAGCATGACTTTCCATTTTAATTTTAAGAAATAATTCAATTTCTAAAAAGTACAATAAATCATAACAATTTTTTTTTTGTGACACTGATAATGGTGGTATCTTTTTAAGTTATCCTAACTTTATTTTCTTTATAAAATTTCCAAGAACATTATTTCCTTTTTTAGAAAATGATGCTAGTCTTGATATCCTAAAGAATTTTACATTCATTTGTGTAACTAGGAAGGAAGAAAAAATTCAAAAACTTAAATTTTGGAGGTATATAACTCAAGTACCGTATCGATCGTCCGTACTCAGCATTGAATGTTCCATCAATAGTGAAAATTAAAAAAAAATAGAATTTTGCCCGCAATCTAGTGTTTAGCCTGCCTGTCAGTTTTCACGCATATTGCAGATATTTTTTCTGATGATAACTCTAAAAGCAAAATTTTCTGGCAACACCAATAATTCTGGGAATGCAAAAAAGGAATAAGAAAAACACCGGCAGAGCTACATTCTAAATTTTTTAATAAAACTTAAAATATATTTTATAAATTTCAATGTTAAAATAAGATATATAACTTATGTCCACCTTTATCATAATCTCTTTTTCACATTTTTACTTACCTTTTTCGACGATTCCTTCTTCCAGATACTTTCCGAAGTTCGTTGATCTTTTTTTGTTATAGCGGACGTAATACAAGATCGATATTTAGTAAACTTTAATAAATATTACACTGTCAAATATACACAGATTTTTTTTTTTAAATTTTCGTTTGTTTTTCAATTATGAAAACTTACGTTTTCTTATAATAAAAATCTTATTTAGCAATTCAAGTTTTTTTTTCGTTTTTGCAATTTAAGTATTCTCTATACCTTCTCGCACTATATAGTGTTATCTTTTTCTTTCACACAGAGTAAACCCCGTTTAGAGTTTTTATACGTTTTACTATTCAATATTTGTATGTGTTTAAAAGAAACAAAAACCCCATCAGAATTTTTTTTCTTTGCTGATTTTTCTTCATTAACTTTTGTATAAGTGTTGGCTTGGAATGCAAATTTTTTCTTGCTTTTTTTTTAATATATTGAAAACTATAACGCTTTTTTAATTATTTTATTGAAACGTTGCGTTTTTTAGATAAAAATTAGTTGTAATTTATATTTAATTATTCACGTTTACCCGTCACGAACAGGACAGAAAACACTTTACTCTCTCAGCAAATTTCTTAAAATGGCGTTCGAAAAATCGAGCCGAATAAGAATATTATGTGACGGCGGAAAATCATAAATTTTTGTGTAGCGGCGTTCGAAATTTTTCGTTTGGGCCGCCCAAAAACATGAAAATACAAATTAAATAATATATTTTTAAAATAGTATTTTATTCAACGAGTCTTATGAAAAACAAATAGTTATTCGGCATAAAATTCCCTTCTAAATGAATTACAAAACAGAAACCAATTTGATTTTAAGGGGATATGCTTTATTACTTGGTACATTTTCCCAATGTATTTATATGTAAACTAACGAGAGGGATGACACTCTTAGTTGGCAACACTTACCATTTTAGTGGCTTTGGCTTATCTTGATGGTCTACTCTCTTTGAGAAATTTTGTCCAAAAACATTAGGTGTGTTTATGAGGCAAGCTATGAAAGTTGGCTTATGTTTAGTGTTAACGCTTAACGTTACTTATTTGTATGTGAATGACAGAAGCCACCGTTAATAGCTTCCCGCATATAGCTACTAATATCAAATCTAATGGATAATCCCATTCCAACATTAACTTTCTTACTCGCTCTCACACATCATTATAGAAATATTAACATAGGGTTTTAAAAACCCTTTTTTGCAAGTGTCAATTGTGTCGTGTCCGTTTAGTCTGTGGCCGAACCGGTAATTTTTGTCATTTTGGCATTCCTCATCCTTAAAAAAGGACGTGGCTAACAGAGTACCACGCTTACTCAAAATAATGGACGGCGGCACTGGTTTGACGGCTAAAAATGTTTTTTAAGCTAGAAACACACAAGGCAACCGTTGCAGCAACATAGCCATGTTGAAGCAACCGTGTGTAGCTGTGTTGCTGTCTTGCGATAAAATCGCTAGACTTTTTTAATGTTTGTAAATATATCTATTTTCTACTTATTTTCGTTTCGTCAAAATAAGCGAATATCAATTTCCGGCTTTGCAAATGTTGCTTTTACATTACCATCGAAATCTAGTTTAAACTGGATTTCGAAAACGAAATGAAACGATCAAAAAAGTGAAACTAAATAAATATTTACACAAAAAAAATGGGTAAAATATAAGTAAACTTTAATTTATAAAAAAGTGAATAGAGTAATTTTAACGATATTTGAATTTTTTAATTCAATTTATACATTTTAATTTGTTTTATTTTTTATAATATTTCTTAATTAATCTGTAACTTTAAGTAAATTCTGACTTAAAATAATTTATTTGTATAAATATATTAATATGTATTATATTTAATACACAAAAAAATACAATTGTTTTTAAATATGTTTACTTTTTCATTAACTTTGAAAAAAAAAACTTACTACTTTTCAACATGAATACTTTTGCAATTTTTTTTATTAATATTCTGCTAACAAATTCAAACTTTTTAGAACTCTTTCTACTTATTATGATGATGATATTAAATGCAAAATTTTCAGCAGTGTATTTTTTGACAAGTTTTACATGTTTTTTTTTAAATTAGAATTTTTATTTGAAATACCAAATGTGTATCGGAGGAGTTTACATACTTTAAATATTTTTTTGTTATTATAATTTGACTTTTTTGTATACTTTCTATATTTATTTTATTTTTAAATTATAGTTTTTTTTAAATATATATTTTTTTATATTTTTAAAATGAAGTTATAAAATTTATGACAGTATTACTATATTTAAAATGAATGGATCACATTTTTTTATATTTTTAATAAAAGATTAACTATTAAAATGTTAAAAAAAATCCTTTTAAAATTTTTAAATAAATTATTTTTGTTTGAAAACAATTACAAAAAAAAGTATTGGAAGGCACGGGATATAGGTTTTTGGATATACTCGTTTTTAAACAATTAACAAAATAAAATGTTTTTTCAATAAAAATCAGCTGAGAATTACATTACTTTAAATTATATGGTTTTAAACAATTAAAAAGGTTCTGCTCATTTCAGACTTGTTGATTTAAATGGAGTACTTAATTTTTGGACAAATGGTACAGTTTTTAGTTCCCCCAAAGCGAATATTAAGTTAAGAGCAAATTTTAAACGAAGAAATAAAAAAAAATTAATATCATTTTAAGTAAACCGTTTTTGTGTTTATTTAATTTTTAACGCAGTGTTTTATTTTTTATTAAAATATAACAACCCTGTAGTAAAACTTTAATCAATTTAGCGTATTTTTAATTTTCCTTTTTAGTTTGAAAAATTTATATTCCGATCGTTCAGATTTTTAAAGAATATACATATAAATATGAATATTCCGAACTAATTTTAGGCACGGGAATACATTTTATATTTTCTTTTAAAAATAATTGCTCAAAAATTCGCATTGAATGAAATATAATTTTCAAATGCTGTAAAAACAACTGTTAATGTAGTAAAATTTTCAGTAAGAAATTAGTAATTTTTTTTTTCAAACAACAACATTTTGTAAACAAAATAAAAAATAATCTTAAATTGATTATGTTTCTTAAAATAAACCATTAATTTAATGAGTTTAAAATTTTGTAACCATGATGAATATAACATAGCTTATTAAAGTGTTTTAAAAAGGAATGACTTTTTGGAAGCAATATTTTTTTCATTTTGTTTATGGTAGCTTTTCCCGGCACTGCTCCGATATTGTTGTCAAACCAAAATTGGAAATTTAAAATTTTTAACCAAGAGGAGCATTTACCCTTTGGAATCCCCATTTTTATACCATTCCTGTCATTAAATTAATCCACATTCTAGGGAACACGTATTTAAAATTTCAGATTTCTAGTCGTGCCGTTTGGCCAGTCATTTAAGGGGAGACCTTTCTAATTTTTACCAAGTTTCTAACGAAAATTGCAAAAACTAAATTATTAGAGAAAAATACCAAAATCCAGTCAAATAAGTTAAGTTTCAGTTTTTATTAGCAAAATCGGATTGGACGACTGGTTAACAATGTTCCTGACGAAAAATTCAAAAATTACGTTATCAATAAATTAGTCCTTACCCTAGGAACACCTGTATTAAATTGCCGGTTTCCCCAAATTTTACCACGTTCCTGGAGTAAACTGCAAAAAGTACCTCATTAGTGAATTAGCGCATACTTCAGAAAACTCTGGTTTTTTCAAATATAAAAAATAAAAAAGGAATTAATTCAGAAACATTATTCATTTCAATGATATTAAATTAATTTGAAATAAGGAATTTAAAAAAAATAATAAAAGTATAAATTTTTAAACTTTTCTATATTAAATTAACTCCAGGGATTTTTTTTCTTATTGAAAGAAAGGATTTTTGGAAGCTGAAGATTTCATGGTACATAAAGTTTGTCTTTCCAACTGAAAGTCATAATCGAGATCTTTTTTATAAACGAAATCACTTAGTTGTGGCAGTGTAATAAACTGAAAATAGTTAAAAATAAAAATAAAATATTTTTAATTATCAAATATCTGCTACATAATCAAAAAAAAAAAAAAAAAATTACCTCATTTTGTTTAATTGATTTTAACATAGAATTTATAACAAATGGCACACCTTCCAAATCGGTATAAGTACCTAGAGTACCAATACTATGAGCAGAGCTTACCGGTGGTCTAGGAGCAGGTCTTTGTGGTGAATTTATTTGATACGAATGTTGTATTTCTTCATAATCATGTTCTTCTGACTTGGGCACAGGTGGTAGCTAATTAAAAAAAAGAAATAAAATAATCATTAAAAATCTTTAAAGTTATTAATATTTGGCCATTAAATCTTACCGGTTGTTTTGGATTTCTAATACCACCACCACCACCACCAGCCGCCGCTGCCCCACTATTATTTAAGTTTAAGCGATTTAGTGCCTTTTCAATTTCACTACTACCATATGTTGTATTACCGCTAGAGGTTTGTGATGCTATCAAACTTGGTACTGGTGGCGGAAGACGTACTGGTATAGCTCCTGTTTTATAACATATTAATATGCCATTTATATCTCTGTAATTTAAAAAAAAATTATATTTCAAACCCCATAATTATTTCTTTGAACAAGATATGCTTTTACCCTGCTAATTTAAATCCTTCTGGTGCTATTTTTAATTTTGAACATAATATTATATCTGTGACTGCTTGTGTGACCGTTCCACGTTTAGACAGTTTATAGGCTATTTGTCGTTTACGCCAGGCCTTTTGTTCTGTATCGGCTGTGCGTGATAGTAGGGAGAATTCTTTTGGTGGTGCTATCTTTTCAGCAATTACTCTGTAAAGTGAATTTTAAAAAATAAATTACTTGTTGTTCGAAACTTAGAAAAATTTTTAAAAAAGTTTTCTTTAAAAAAAATCTAAAAATCTGAGGTTATGTTTGTAAAAAAAGTGCATTGATTTGACATTTGGAATGTTTTTTTTTTTTATTTCTAAGAGCAAAAATTAGTTTGGATACTAAATAAAACAAAAAAAAAAATATACTCCTCCAATAGTCTGGCTGACATTCAATTGCTGTTTTTATTCAAAATTTTTTTTTATTCGAAATGGACCAAATTGGTAAAAAAAACTCACTAAGATATTTCGGTTTTGTGAAAACATAGGGAATATTAGTCAACATATGCAGGTGTAATTGGTATTTTTTGCATAAAATATTATTTACCTACTATGAGTCAGATTCCAAGGAATTTTTAAGCTCTGGTCGTATTGGGCTCAATTTTAGGCAGTATTAGTATACAGACTGCGATTAAATAGATCTTTTGAGCAGCCTCGTTTTACCTAAAATATTGAGACATAAATAATAAATAAATCCAATCACTCTGCCAGGCACATGATTCCAAACTTCCAACGGGAAAAAAGAGTATCCGCTAAGAAATTATAGTATTTTGGGGCTAAGTCGTGGACATGTTCCTTCGTCTCAACGTGCAATTCACAGAACAAATAAGTACCCGCGTCAAACATGCCCCTAGTCCCCTAGTGGTACCTTTGGTCCCTACGACCTTCCTGTCCAGCGATAGTAGTCTCCTGAAATTTCCATGGGATGGAGCTATGAACTTCTAAACCTGACGATAACCCACAGCAGCATTCTAGCACTCAGCCAACTTGGATTACCTTGACGGCCTAGGTTCCTCCTTAATGTAATGTAATGAGAGTACGGCGGGTCGTTGCCCACAAATCTAGATTAGGGACAGCCTGTTGCATCCGCCGAGCCTATTAATAGACTCCGCGCAGTTCAGAACAAGGATTAGTATTTATACGGCGACGAAATAGATCTTTTGAACAGCCATGTTTTGCTGCATAAATAAAAAACAAATCCAATCACTCTGCCAGGCACAGGATTCCAAACTTCCAACGGTAAAAGTGAGTATCCGCTAAGAAATTGTAGTATTTTGGCGCCAAGTCCTCGACATACGCAATGTATATGTTCCGCCGACTCAACGTGCAATTCACAGAACCAATAAGTATCCGCGTCAAACTTGCCCCTAGTCCCCAAGTGGTACCTTTGATAATTACAACCTTCCTGTCCAGCGAAAGTAGTCTCCTGAAGTTTCCATCGGATGGAGCTATAAACTTCTAAGCATGACGATAACCCTTATCAGCATTCTAGCACTCAGCCACTTTTAATTAGCATGAAGGCCTAGGTTTCTTCTTAATTTACTTCGAAGTTACAACACAGAGTACTTTCCTTATGAGAGGACGGCGGGTCGTTGCCCACAAATCCATATTAGAGTCAGCCAGTTGCATCCGCCGAGCCTATTAAGAGACTCGACGCAGTTCAGAACAAGTCCGGACAACACATTTTAGGACCTAAAAGCCTTTTGCAAACCGGACTGTCCAAAAGAAATAAATACGCGCCACTCTCGTGTCCTTTCTCAAAAATTCCAACGCATATACATTGGGTTTACAGAATCCCGCTCTAGCATTCATATGTATCTGCTTTAAGGCTGCAATGAATCATACCTGGGACTGCTGTTTGGTTCCCATGCCCACAAATCCAGATTAGGCTCAGCTTGTTGCATCCGCCGAGCCTATTAAGAGACTTGACGCAGTTCAGAGCAAGTCCGGACAGCACATTTTCTGACAATAGTTTCTAAGTGCCGCCTGGCTGCCCGAAAGAAATAAATGCGCCCCTTTCGTGCCCTTTCTCAAACACTTCGACGCACATACACGCAGATGTTCACAGAATCCCCAACTAGCATCCATATGTATTTGCTTTAAGGCTGAAATAAATCATACCTGGGACACCAGTTTGGGTTTTCAAGATTTGCTGGTCCATATGGTCCTTTCGAAAATTTTCACTTTGATATTTCTTACAAAAATGCGCCTTGGTAACATTCTATCTGTGACCGTGGCCAGTGGGTCATCAATTAACAACCCCGCTATCCTTATGTGTCCCCGCAGGTCAAACTCCCTTTCTGCCTCGAAAAAGAACACTAATGCAGACATCCTCAGTCATCAATATATACAGCGGAGGGGTAACAAGCATGGTATCAATGATAAATGGCTACCAACGGCTGTCTTGCATCAGACTACATGCCAACCTTAGTTAGGAAGATCACCTATACTTCTCTTCTTGTCTAAATATACCCGAATAACAGAATGGATCGAAAGAGTCTAGTCTAGATGTGGGATGATAATATCTACCTTATTTTTGCAGCATGCAGGGCTCCGATGACTTGAAAAAAATAATATACCTTTAGCCGTTTAACAGGATATGAACGAGTGTAAACCTTTATCAGAGATAGGATTCCAGAAATTAGTAGGGACCTGTTAATAGGAACACATACCGGAAAGTAGGTTTCCAATATAAGCTCACAGGACTCCTCGGATGACTCTGATTAAGAAGCATTTTTTGAGAAAAGACTTTTCAAAGGCGAACTGGCTCCGAATGATGGATCTTACCCAATTCGCTTTTCTACTCAGTGGGCGCCGTCTTTTAGGTGACCCAGTCACCAGTTTCCTCTGCCAAATTAACTAATCTTATAGTTTACTGCTTAAGCTTTCCAGATTATCCTACCACCAGGGAAGGTCTAAGCTTGTTTCGGTTTCAATCAAAATCGAGGCTTTGTATTTATTAATGAGTGTACCGAATTTTCTAAAAATAACTAATGTAAAATTAAACCGATTGTAACCAAAATCAATAGGGTTAATCCAAAGGCCTATATAAACTAGTGCATCAAATTTGGGATATATAGAACGCGAACGGACAGACGGATATAGCTAAATCGACTCAAAATGAGATTTTGAAAACCATTTTATTAGGAAAAACTTTGATACGAAGAATTTTATGCTATAGAAAAATCCTTAGGTTTGAACAACTTTTTCCATATAAAACATTTCAGATCTTACAAACTTTTTCCTTTAGAAAACTCTTAAATTTAAAGGACATTTCGTACGGGAAAAGTGTATTATTAGATTCAGAAAATGTTATCATATAGCTAACTCACTTTTAAGATCGCAGAAAACCTACAGAAAACCTCGTTGAACCTAAATGAAGTAATTCTCAATCTGAGAATATTTTATTGATAAATTTTAATAAAACAGAATTTCTTTGAAACTCTGATAAAATATAATGGGATATTAACAAGTGTTTTTGTATCGTTTTCTTTGATATATTATGTATTGTTATTTCTTGTTCTTTTACTATCTTATCGCTGATTTTTTGTTAGTATTTTTTATTTATTTAGACTTCTTTAAATAACCATTAAAATGACTTTGTTTTTGTGCTCCGTTCAAAAGTAGCTATTTTTGTATTTTTTTCCATCTTTTATTTTATATATTAAGATACTTATATTTTACCTATTAAAACTCTTAATAATACCACTTAATAAAGTATTTAGCTGTATGAATCATATTAGATACTCCAAAATATTTACAAATATCAAGTGCTGTTAATATTTTTTTCTACATTTTTTTGTTTTTATTTTAATTATTGTAACAATGAATAATATGTGTAGACTGTGATTGTAAGAAAAATGCTATTTATCAGCTTCGTTAATAAAAATCAGGTATTTCCATTCCATTACCTGTTTGTGAGCGATTTATTAGACCACAAATTATGTTGTAATTTATAAGCTGGCAAAAAATTGCAATTAATGTGTTAAATATGTTTATATAATTGAAGAATTTAATGGAATTTAATTTATTAAATAAATTGATTTTTATTACAAGTAATCAGTGGCTCAATTAATTAAGAGAAATTCTAAGGCTATAAAGATATCAATATCTTAAAAAATATATATTAGAAGAATTTGAACATTTTTCTTTTTATGTCACACAAAAGTTTATTAAGCTTATGTTAACAATAGAGCTATTATTTTTTCTTTTATTTCCAAATTAAGTGCATCATAGAAATAAAGTGGCGCCCAACGTTAGGCTTAGGCACATGCGTTAAAATTAATGAGGCTTAAAACAAATATATAAAATATATCATTCCTAGTTATATTAAAGTATTGTTATGGAAATTCCATTCATCAATTTCCATTAAGCCGCGGAAACCCCCATATGGCAGCCTTAACGTTTGGCAAATCTTCGTTGCAGCACTGCCATATTTAAATATCTTCAACTATCAAAACCTTTCTTATCTGCTCTATCCCCTTTCTTATCTGCTCTATCCCCTTTCTAAAAAAAGCAACGCATTATCTGTGTTTATGCGGCATGCTAGGTTAGGTAGATGTGGTAGCCTGCCAATCATACTCACTTAGACTATAAAGTCCCTTGTGGTACCATGGAAGCTAGTAAAATCATAGCTTCCCCCGCCGAACCATCCCGATTGCCTCAAAAAGCCCCTAAGTTGGCCGATATCGATATCAGCCAAATCACCCAGGTCCTCAAAGAAACATGAGCTCAAATACAGTCCCCTCCTGCGAGCCAGGGCAGGATAAGTGCAGAGAAGGTGCTCCACAGACTCGTACTCCTCTTCGTCACCACAGCTTCAGCAAGTCACTAGTCGCAACCCTCAACCTAACTGCGTGCCTTCCAATCAGACAGTGTCCCGTCATAACGGACACAAGTTGGGATATATCGGGCCTTGACAGTGACAGCATCCTGTGCGTTCGCTTCCTATCCAGACGGAGCCGCATCTGTCTGGAACGAATACAACCACGGACAGAGGCCCTCCTATTTCTTGCTAACCCATAAGCACTCTCCCGCAGCCGAAACTTGCAAGTGGCCAGAGGCATGCCCACAGATTCCAATTCGTATGGAATATGTAAGGTAGTCCCCAGTCTTGCAAGCTCGTCTGCCCTACAGTTCCCTGGTATGTCCCTGTAGCCCGGCATCCAAATAACATGGATGCTGAACTGCTCAGCCATCTCGTTAAGAGATCTGCAACAGTTCAGGGCTGATGTCGAATCCAGGAAGACAGAATCCAGAGATCTAATGGCAGCTTGACTATTGGAGAATATATTAATCCTCACTGTTGTGAGGACATTATACCTAAGCCAATCCGCTACCTCCCTAATGGCCGAAACATACCTGATTGTCGAGTTTAGAGCCGTCGGTATAGAAGTCGGCATAACGCCCCCCACTGGCCGTTCCGTGTTTCCACGAATCCCTATGCGGTATAAGCGTCTGATACCTCTTGTCGAACAGTGGTTCGGCCACAGTGTAGTCAATGATGCCTGGAAGTTCAGGCATCATGTTAAGTGACAGCGCCCTCAACCGGACGGCTGCAGCTGTAGCAGTCTGTGAACCAATTATGTCCAAAGGCAGCAAATGCAAAATAGCATTCAGCGCATCAGATGGGGTGGTATGAAGTGCACCCGTGATGCACACACCAGCCATCCATTGGACCCTATCCAGCATCCCACGGTATGTGGGCCTCTGGAGAGCTCTCCACCAGACGAAAGCACCATACAGCATTATCGATCGTACCACTGCCGTAAACAGCCAGTGGACAATCCGAGGTCTCAAACCCCATTGCCTGCCTATTGCCCTCTTGCACGCATAAAGTGCCACTGTGGCCTTCCTTGCCCTATCCCTAATGTTGAGCCTGAAGTTCAGCTTCCTATATGTTTATGCGGCAAGCTAACAACGTTGGTTTCTGTCATTCCCATACAAATTTGACAAAAGTAACGTTAAGCGTTAACACTAAACGTTGGTTTATGTCAAATTTATATGGAAATGACATAAGCCAACTTTGATAGCTTGCCCCATAAACACTGCTACTAATTAATAGGAGGAATTTCCCGAGTGTTGCTTCTCTTTTTAAAAAAATCAACGATTTTAAAAGGTAAACTCGTAACAGTATAAAGAAAATGGCGCCCACCATAGGGACAAACTTCACGAGTTATTACACTAAATACAAAAAATACCCTCGATTAACGCTTATAGCTTTTATAAATAGCTTTTTGTATAGAACTTAGTAATACTTTTTTCTACAGCAGTCATTTTATTGTTTAAACCTAAATTGTGGGAAGTTCTTAAGTTCTTTAAACTTTAAGTTAACTTCATGTTAACAAAAAACTTGGCAATTATTTGAAACATTGATTTCTAAAAAAAAAAAACACAAAAAACAAAAAGAAGGTACTTGTTTTTAGCAACCACCCCGTTACAAGTTGACTGACCTTAATTAAGTTCATCATATAACAAAGAAAAAGTACTAAAAAACAAATTTGTAGACTATAAAATTTATACACAAAGCAAAATACATACTTTAAAGTTTCGACAACATATTCAGGCAGCCCTTCCGTTTTGGATAAACATAAATAGCGTGTAGTTTGACGGCCAAATAAAACATTCTCACGATATAAATCCGCATCAGAATCTTGATCATAAGTACGATTCACTGGAGTAAAATTTTTAGGGCATCTATAATTAAAATAAAAATAGTTTAATCAGTTGACATTTTTTTATAAGTCAGGCATAGTAAATTCAAAACTTAAACTTTTTTTTTGCCAAAATTTCAATTTAAAATTTATATGTAGAATTTGACAACTTGTCAGCTTATTATTGCTTTGACCCAATGACCATTTTTTACAAAATTTAGTTAGGAAGGGATTATATATAGGGTCCGCCATCTAACGTTTTTTTTTTCAACTAGTGCTTACTTCGTGAATGGTAACACTTAGCTCATGTCTGATTTGATAGATAATTAGTTTTATCCTTCCGCTGAACGAATATGGTTGTGTATACGCTTGAACAACGCTGGGAAATATTGCGACATTACTTTGAAAATCATGGTTATGTTGCAGAATGTCATCTTTTCAGATGAAGCTCATTTTGATCTTGGCGGGTATGTAAACAAGCAAAATTTTCGCATTTGGGGTACAGAAAACCCGCACGCATACATTGAAAAGCCGATGCACCCAAAACGAGTGACGGTTTGGTGCGGATTTTGGTCCAGAGGCATAATTGAGCCATTTTTCTTCGAAAATGAGCAAGGAGTCAATGGCGATCGTTATCGGGCCATGTTAAACGAATTTTTGTTCACAAAAATTGAAGAGGAGGATATTGGCAACATTTGGTTTCAACAGGACGGCGCTACGTGCACACAGCCGAAGCTACACTCGATGTTTTGCGCCCTGTTTTTAAAGATCGCATTATCAGCCGCAGAGCTGATGTCGTTTGGCCACCTCGGAGCTGCGATTTGACACCGTTGGACTATTATTTGTGGGGTGCCGTCAAAGATAAGTGTTACGCCGACAAGCCAGAGACAACTGACGCTTTAAAGGACAATATTCGTGAAGCCATTAGTGAAATACAGCTGCACACAATCGATAATGTGCTTAAAAATTTGACCGATCGTGTAGGCTACTGCATGGCGAGCCGAGGCAGCCATTTGAATGAAATTATTTTCCATTATTAACTGGAAGGATTGTACTTTCAAATAAAAAAAGAAATTTGAGAAAATATTCAATAGCTTTTTTTTATAGCATTTTCAAAAAAAAAAAAAAAAGTTATTTGGCGGACCCTATATACAGGTTGGTTGAAAAGTTCCTGCACTCACCAAGAGATGGCACTGCTAGCTCCAAACTTTTTTTTTTCTCAAGTTGGTATAACTGTCCTGAGAACACATGCAAAGTTGCAAGTTATTCTGTCAATTCTTTCTTTGTTTACAATCCATTTTAAATTGACGTGTCATTGATTTTTTTTAATATGGAAAAAATTGAATATCGTGCAGTCATTAGATTCTTTGTTTTGAAGGTTTTAAAAGCAAAGGAAATTTAAGAACAATTGTTAGAGTGTATGAGGAGTCCTCACCTTCAAAACGCACCGTTGAATTTTGGGCTGGTGAATTTAAACGGAAGAAGAAAAAAAATTATTTTTCATCAAGACAATGCACCTGCTCACAAAAGTGTTTTGACGATTGGTAAATTCAAAGAATTAAAGTGCGAATTGCTTGAACATCCACCGTATTCACCAGATTTGGCTCCCAGTGACTACTATCTCTTCAGAAATCTCAAACAATTCCTTCGTGGAAAGCATTTTTCGTCGAATGAAGAGGCCATAGCAGCCGTAGACGGTTATTTTGCAGAGCTTCCGGAAAACCATTATAAGGATGGGATAAAATTATTGGAAGATCATTGGAACAAGTGTATTGAGCTTCTAGGAGATTATATTGAATAAAAAAATATATTTCGTAACAAAAACAGTATTCTTTCATTTCGAGCGCAGAAACTTTTCAACCAACCTGTACATAATATAAATTCTACCGTTTTTAAATATTTTTTATCTTATCTGAGATATTTATTTAGTATGGACTTTTATCCATCTGTCAGTTTTTAATACAAAAATTAAAAAATGTAAATCTTAGATTAGAAAATTACTAATTTTGTGTTCAGTATAAATGGAGTATTAGTATGAATACAGGTAACCCTCGAATTATGCAACATCCTGGATTTTTTAATTAAAAAATTTCTAAAAACCTTAAATTAACGCGCTATTTTTTTTTTTGCTCAGTTTCCTTAAATCGCTCAATTTGAAGTTAACCTGTAGACATATAGTTTCGTTACTTACTTTTCATAATCCTCCACTATTTGTAATGATGTTATGGGCCTATTATCTGGCAAAAAACTCATTATTGATGTGATGACATTTTTCTGTGCCATAGATCCCATATTTGTTTGTAAAATTGGTGATTTGGGCGTTGACAATGGACCATTATTTACTCCAGTTTGTATATGCTTAACCGCTTTATTCATATTTGTGTTATATGAAGCCGATATTTTTTTTTTTGCGGCCAAATATTATTTAATTTTTTTTTTTGTCTTATTTACTAACTTTCACTTATATTTGCGCTTAAGCAAGTAATTCTTTGGGGAATTTCATAAAACAGCAGCTAAAAGAGAGAAAAAAAATTTGAATATTAGTCATTATTTGTTTAAACTGAAAATCACATTTAGCTATAAACAAATATGTTTACATTTATACACTCAAATAATTTTGACAGTTTTTACTTGACAGTTTCTTTGTGTATGTAGTAATCACCCTGCGGGAAAAAAGGGGTCAGTTGGGAATTGGGACCTTTTCCGTGGTAGGTGAAAACTAGACCGGTTCCGAAAATACATATCACGAGATAGGTGAAAAGAGGACCAATTCTTAAAGTACCTACCACGTGACCGGCTTAAAAGTCATGACATGTTATTTTAGACAAATCCTGTGACATGTCACAGAGGGCAATGGACCCCCTACTAGGACAAGCCCATGTTAAAGTGACCGGTCCTGTGACATATCCCTATCACAGTGAACCGGTCACGTGACATGTCCCGGCATAGGTCCTTTTGTCCTTTTCCCGCAGGGCAGTAATAGTTATTTTTAATTAAAATTAAAATTATTTTTTTAAGGAAAAATACAAGACAATTATTATCAAAGTTATTTTAAAAACACAAATAACAAAAATTACTGTAGTCATCGTAACAGTTTTTTAACCTTTAACTGTGGAGGTGGTGGTAAATTTTTAGGGAATTACAAAAAAGGTTTGAGAAATTAAGAAAAATAGATTTTTTTACTTAAAAAAAAAATTATCAAAAAATTGCAAAGAAATGTTTTTCAATAAATTTTTTTAGTAAAATTAAAAGAGGTAAAATTTATCATCCAAAATTTAAAAAAAAATAACCTTGCACCAACTATCAAAACAGAGTATTTTTGCAGTAAATAGTTAATTTATTTATAATAACAAAATATATCTTAATACACTAGCCGAGCACTAGCAACGAAGGCTTTCGGCTCGTTGTAGCGAAAACAGACCAGAGCCTTTGGTGGGAATCGAACCCACGATCCCCGCACTGATAAGCTAGCACGCTACCAACTAGCTTACCGGGTAAGTTTTTGAAAATTTTTGTTAAGTGTTATTTTATTGTTATTAATATAACATATTTACAGTTTGTTTCTAAATTTAAAAAATGAAAATGTATTATATCTTTAATGCATAAAAAGGCTTCAACTGACGTACGAGTATCTTTTGGAATTTTGTGTCTAAATTTTAAGTACAACAAAGCAGTTATACAATTTTTTTCGTAAACTAAAAATTGGTTTTTATTAAAATTCAGGGGAAAAAATAACTACACAAAATAGTAGTTTTTATCAAATTTTTAAAAAATTTTTTAATAAAAATTGTTCAGTAATTTTTACAACATTGTTAGTTATTTTAACTGTATTTGTTGTATATTTTTTTAAAAAGTTAAAAATAACAAAAAAAAATATTGGTTAAAATTAAATACTTTAGTCATCTTTTAACTGTTATTTTCAGGTGGATTTTACCGACAAACTTTTTTGAGTTTACAGTTCATTAAATGAAATCTTTACTTGATAGCAAAAAAATTGGTGCTCACAACATGTTTTATTTGCAGTCAAGATAAAAAATTTTTGAAATCGCTGCTTTAATCAATAAAACTTTATCTATCGTACACCGAAAAAAAAAATCAAAACAATTAATCAAAGAATATTACATTAAATGGAGATTAGTTTTCTTTTAAAATTTTAAATATTTTCTACTTATTTTTAAAATTCTAAAACAACATTTAAATTGTCTAAATTTTAACTAAAATATGAAAAATTTAATTTTAACTGGAATCATATTTACTTTAATAAGAATTATACTAAACTAGCGGATCCCGGCGTGCTTCGCTACGCATGAATATTAACATTGAATAAAATTCATTGGTTCATTAGTTTCTCGAACCGCGAGTTCGATGAAAAAGAAACTTAAAATATGCATGTACGCGCTATAACGTGTATTTACCGTGTGTATGAAGTCAGCACACAGTATACGTACCGCACACGCTCATGGGCGCCTACGTATTTGTTGTTGTTTTTTTATATGGACAAAATCACAAGTTGACATGAAAAGTCATAACTAACGAACGCGTCGACCGATTTCGTGCAAACTTTAGATAAACCATCTACACGACCATACGAACAAAACTTAATTGAATTCGGTTCGACCGTTCGTGAGGTATAAAGTCACAACACACTTGCAACAATTTTTTATATATACTAAATTAAAAAAAAATCCTAAAAAAAATAAAATGTTAATTTAAAAATGCTGTAACTAAAAATCGATTTAACCGGCAGGGATTTGGGATTTCATAAAAACTGCGAATACCAATAAACTTGTGTATAAATAGTTTTAAAACAATACACTCAGAAAAATGTATGACCTAAAATTATTAATTTTACACATTACTGAAATAAAATCTGAGTTTTTTTTAATTGAATACAAAAATTTTCCATTTAAAAAAAATTAGTGTTTACTATCCGTTAGCAACATTGAATTATGATCTCGAGACTGATAAATTTTAAAAATATATATAATTAAAACAGAGAGATCGAATAATATATATATATATATAACATTTACATTAATTAAAAATATTTTAAAATAATGCACAATTATTTGATTTTAGTTTACAAAGAATTTTCATAGAAATTTTTTTTTCAAATGAAAAATTTGTTCTTATTTTTATTTAGTAATCACGGAGTATACATAGAAAAAGTTTTTAGACCCAAGTTGAATGTAATGCATTTTCTAGTCCGCTACGACTTTCATTAACATTCTTCGTGCCGAAATGCCAATTATAAATATCTCTATTTAACTCACAAAAATTTTAATTATTTTAAAAATTGTGAGACATTTTGCCCTAATTTTGCTATCTCGATTTGTGAGTAATGTTCTTTAAGAAATTTATTTCTTGTTAATAAAAAATCTTAAATGTTATGAATTTATTAACTAAAAAATAGAAAAAAAAATAAAATTGTATGAAAAGATAAAATTAAAATATAGAACTTTATATTTAAATTTAGTTCAAACATTTGAACTTATTAAAACCAACCATGTTAAATTCTTAAATTTAAAGAAGTGTTTTCTAAAAAGGTTTAGAATATTTTAACCTATATATGTAGTTCTCATTTGGTTTATAGTTTATGTTGTTCTTGTTTATTAGAAATTTTTTACTAAATTAAACAACAAATTTATACTAAATTTAAGTAAAAAAAAATATACTAAAGTTTATATTGTACTTGTTTATATTGTACTTGTTTATAGGAAATTTTTACTTAATTTAAGAACAAATTTATACTTAATTTTAGTAAAAAATATACTAAATTTTAGTAATATTCCA
This sequence comes from Eustalomyia histrio, assembly GCA_949748255.1. NCBI lineage: Eukaryota > Metazoa > Arthropoda > Insecta > Diptera > Anthomyiidae > Eustalomyia > Eustalomyia histrio. The sequence continues at coordinate 146,042,072 of OX456525.1, forward strand.
AAAAATTTAAGACAAAATTTACTTACTTTAAGAAAAAATTTACTTAACATAAATTAATGGTTTATATTGTTTTTGATTTAAGTTAAAATTTTTTTTGAGCCAAATCATTCACAAATTTCTAAAAATTAAATTAAATTACTAAATATTTGGTAAATATATTTATCAGTGTATAATATGGCTCAATTTAGTTCTAATAAAAATATCTACAATTATGTTCAGCAAGGAATATATTTGGGTGTCCATTCTCTTTCATTTAATCAAAAATTATAAACAAACAAAGCAGTATACCTTCCCGGCAGACACCCTGTATAATCTTTTATATTCCCTAAAAATATCAATCAATAGTAGAACAAAGAAGCTTCGTTAATTGGTGCCTTTAAATTCCAATGAAATTTCCATATGTAATAGAAGGGCCAAATAAATAACAAGAGCACCTTTTTAGCGGCCCCATCTCAATTTTAAGGTATAAAATGTGGGGGGGGGGGGGTAAAAAAATTACCCCGATTTTTTAGGTTCGTTTTAAACAAACGATGGAGTACTAAAAATAAAAAATAAAGTTTTTAAAAAGTGTTCTCACAACTTTGAGTTCTATTTTTTAATGAACAATTTATAAATATTAAAAAGCGAATCTGCATAAGATCTGTAATTGCACACATTATTATTATTGTTTAATAAATAAACATTTAATAGATTTATATTACTGTTTATTGTATTATTACACACACAGTAAAGTGCAGTATTTTTTGAGAAGCATTTATTTGATGCAAGGTCTGAAGACAAGGCTAGAATTTGTATTGTGTTCAAAGAATATTTATAAATATAAACAATTTTTTTTTGTAATTAAATTCTTTATATAAAGTTTTTCTTAAGCTATTTTTGCATAAACAAAATTAAAATTATCAAATTACGTTTTTCCAGAATAATGTGTCCCGAAGTCAAGAAAATTACTTCAGCAAGAATAGGAGTAAAGTTGTAAGATTAAATGTCGTCAAGTTTGATCGAAGGTTGTGCCTTAGCTGCAGTGCAGAAAAGCAGACAGCAGAACATTTTCTCTGTAACTGTCCAACACTAGACACTCTAAAAAATATGTTATTAGAAAAAAAAAAATAAAAAGAGTTGTATTTTAAGTATAATAGTTTCCAGCATTTTTTTCTTTTTGCTGAAATTTATTTATTTATTTTTATTTTTTTTTTCTATTTCAGCAACAAACTAACTTTGAGCGAATTTTTTACTGTTTTTTTTTTTTTGCTAAAAAATTGTGCTGGACAACAATCAGATGCTCAAGAGGTTAATGTCGCAGCTTATCTTAATGTAGTACATACACTAAATAACACTAGAAATACAACGCTTCCAAGACATACAAAATTTTAGCTCGCTTATTTCCATTAAAACGATTTTGCTGAAATAAGCAATTTTTCTGCAAACACCCATTTGGCTTAAAGTTTTGCTTTCAACAGCATTTTTTGCTGATTTTACTAACTTTTTTTTCGAGTGTAAGGCCATCCGACATTAGACCTTCGTAATCATCTTTTGGAAAATCAGCTTAAAATTTTTTTTCAACAGCTTATTTTGCTGATTTAACTAACTTTTTTTTAGTGTAAGGCCATCCGACATTTGTAATCATCTTCTGGAAGATCTGCTTAAAATTTTGCTGATTTGACTACCTTTTTTTGATTGTAAGGCCATTCGACATTTGACCTTCGTAATGATCTTTTGGAAAATCAGCTTAAAATTTTGCTTGCAACAGTAATTTTTTTCTAATTTAACTAACTTTTTTTTGGTGTAAGGCCATCCGACATTCGACCATCGTAATCATCTTCTGGAAGATCTGCTTAAAATTTTGCTGATTTGACTAACTTTTTTTTGAGTCTAGGACATCCGACCTTCGTAATCACTTCTGAAAGATCTATGTTGTAACAGCATTGGCTGAAATATATTGATTTCTGCTTCCGCTTAGTTAACAGTCCTTGGCCGATATCCTGAGGATTACAATTCGTTCCGGTGCATAGAACCAACTGTCACACACCACGGGGTCACTCACGCTTCTTTTTAGCGACACAATCTCAAATTTAGTTGGTAAATAGGGCGACATAAAAAATGTAGTTTTTAAGATTCTTTCATATAAATTAAAGGCAAATTGAGTGCCAAAGGAAAGGTATTTAAAAGGCCTATCTGGTGGTATACTACACATAACCAAAAAAACAGCAGTAAAATCAACACTAAAACTAACAAAATCCGTCCAGTCATTTAACACACTCAAAATCACTCAAATAGCATGCGATCTACTTTATTCGCTTTATTTTGCGAATCAAAGTAAAAAATCATCTGGATAAGGTTGTAAAGTTCGCTAGACTGAACAGTGTTATATTCACTAAGCAGTCCAAGACTAACAAGGATATATTTCTCTTTTAAGGGTTCATTAATCTTTCTGTTCTGTGACGTTTCTGTAACGTCCCGTGCCGGATGACCCTTTTGTGTAGTTAGTCTTTGCGTAACAACGTGTCAGCTGATTTGGCTAATTGTTTCTAGTCATTGTTTAATTATTTGTAGATAAGGCCATTTTCAGAAACTAAAATTATTAATTTATTGTCATCCGGCTCAAAATATGTTTGATTCTTTGATAATTTTTTTAAATTATCTTTAAAAATTAAAAAAAAAATTGTTTTATCTGTTTAATTTTTTGTTACCTAGAGTAATGTTGTTCGTGAACAAACTAGTTCAATTTAACGAAAGCCCTAGTTTACCACTAATCGCTTAAGTTTAATCGTTAATTTTATTATCTTTCTACGGGGACAATTTAATTTCTTTTTCAACTTTAACCCAATTTTTTTTAACAAATTTAAATATTTGAATTCAAAGTTTCACAAAACATTTTGGTATTTTTTTTTTGTATCTTTGTTTACTAGAGGCAACGAAAAAAGAACAATATGATAAAATAGTCTAGCGAGTAATTGAATAAATTGTTTAGTGAACAAACTTATCCAAGTCGATTAAATTGAGAGAGCAAACTAGTTCTTTACAATAAATTAAACTAGAAAGAAAGCTCATCAAAATGAACCACTCTAGTTTAAGTGAAATCAGCTTTTCTTAGCTGTCACTTAACGTAGTACAGAAAATTATGTTTTTAATAGATTGGTCCGGAACGTAACGTTAAGTTACAGACAAACTAACGACGCACATGTTTTTTCGTAAACCAAAAACAAATCAGCTGATTCGTCACGAAACGTTACGTGCAAACTAATTCTGACTTTAGTTATGTGCATTTCTGAAGTTGACTCATACAGTCTTGAAGTAGGAGCTGACAGTGGACTTTTTCTCTTACCCAGAGCTCATACAGTTAACACAGCACCCAGCTATGGCTATATGTACCAAGTTATCGTTCATTAAGTCAAGGCCCTCTAACTGGTACAAAACTTTCTTTTCGTGACGCTTCAGCTCAATTTTAAATTACTCCCCTAGGGATATAGAATTGACATTGACGCATTGCTAGTTTAATTGTTGTGTTCAATATTTTCTAGTATATTGAATGTTTTTTTTAAGAAATCTTAGTTGTTTAAATTAAATTAAGGGTGGGGTATTAATTTGTAAAATTTTTGTTTGATCTTAAACCATTAGAAAGGAAAATATATGCTATTTATAAATAAAATATTTACCCACTAACAATTTCTTCCATTCTATATATTCAAATTCCAAACACTTCAAAATAAAGAAGAGGCCATAAAAAATTTTTAGGTCTTGCTCTTAAGAAAACAAAAAATGTACTTTCAACATTTGTATATAACTTTGACTACATACATACTTAACATAAACATGCCAAGTGTTGTGTTGCCCATGAAGATGATGATGACGATAATTATGATGATGTGGTTGATGTTGAAAATTAAAAAAACAAAAAAAAATATACAACGAAGTGCCACCAAAGAAAGCAAACAAAAGAAATTGCAAACAAATTGCAAGTACATATATAAAATAACGTAGACTTTTCGACGTTAGTACACAAGTGCAACAATATTCTTGAAAGAAAAATATCCTCAACATACTAAAAACTACTTCTACTATTACTCGTAAAAGTAATCAAGCCAATAAACTGTAACAAAAATGTTTATTTGTGCTTTGTTGTCTGTGGCAATTTCCAATTAAAAAAAAATAAATATATATATTCTAAAAAATGCCGTAGAAAATAGGATTTCCAAGTCTTAAGAGATTCTTCTTAACACGTCGTGTGATTATGGCAAGGATGAGTTAAGTTAGGAAGGAGTATTTCAGATAAAGGAGAAACCGAAATCAAGAAATAAAACTATTATTAGAAAAGATTTTCCCGCTGTCTCTAAATAAAATAGCGAGACATTCTAGGTTGTTACTTGCTTTAGAAGTGGGGCATACACGCCTACTGCAGTGCCTGTGAACAAGCCGAAGGGAGAGTAGGAGATTGTTACTATGTCAGGTATAACACTCCCTTCAATCTTTTAACTTGCCAGAAACAGATGATTAAATATACAAACTGGCTAATCTCGAGGATGATAATGCAACTCTCTTTAAGTAGTTTTGTGGAAACTAACATAATGAGAAAGAGTAGGAGACTTTACATTTTATTTCTGTCTCTGTCCAGCGTTTAAATGACTAAAAATTGTACTATTCGAATGTCTTGTCTTGTGCCCTTCCAAGATAACAAATCTAACTGGTTTGGTCTAAATCGCAAAGTAGCTTAACTAGTTTTTAATCTTAGTTACCACAACCACCAGTTGGTTACATACACTGACCAAGTTGTGCTGAGCAGACCAGAGACAATTTTTGCAAACGATTTGTAATTGGCGCTTGTGAGTGTGTCTGCATGTGCCGGCAGAACGATTGGACAGTTAATCTTGCAAAAAATTAATATGTCTTGTTCTTAAAGAAAACCACTGTAGAGGTATTTGATCTCACTCAACTGATTAGAGCAACTCTTCAAAGGAGGCGAAGTGCCTTCGTGTCATTTTGGTCATTCCTGGAGGACTTTTGGAAGATGGTGGGCTCTGCAGTAGAACATTTATTATTTTTTTGTATTGATTGCCGGGCCGGGAAATTTTCCATTTGGCCTACAAGCCTCCAATAAAAAATTTGGGGCCGATCGGATAACGCCAAGGTCTGCCAGGGAGCCTGGGGAGCACCCGAGCACCCAAAAAATTTAACGCCGCACCTAAAAATTTCTAAAGCCACCACAATAAAAATTCCAACGCCGCAACTCGGTAGCACCCAGGGAGAACCTGAGGAGCACCCAGTGGCGGCGTTTGAAATCCAGGGAGAACCCGGGGAGCACCTGGGGAGCAACCGGGGAACACCTGGGGAAAACCTGGGAAGCACCCATGGAGCACCCAGGGAACACCCGGGGAGCACCTGGAAATCACCTGGGGAGTACCCGGGAAGCACCCAGTGGCGGCGTTTTAAATCCAGGGAGCAACTGGTGAGCAGAGGGAGAGCAACCGGGAAGCGCGTGGGGAGCACCCGGGGAGTACCTGTGGAACACCCGGGGACCACCTGGGGAGAATCCGGGGAGCTCCTAGGGAGCACCTGGAGAGCACCCGGGGTGCACTTGCGAAGCACCTGTGGAGCACCCGGGAAGCACCTGGAGATAACCCAGGGGAGTACACCGGGAGCACCTGGGAAGCACCCGGGGAGCACCTGGGGAGCACCCAGTGGCGTCGTTAGAAATCCAGGGAGCACCAGGGGAGTACACGGGGAGCACCTTCCTCATATGCTATAAACGGTCCACTTTAGAGTATCACACCTTTATAACCTTTATTGAGTATCACAGAGGTCCGAACCAAGCGCCTCTGGAAGTGATGCACGATATCCGTCATGTGGATACAAATGACATTACAACGGCGTGCAGTATAGCTCTGGTGAAGTTGTTCGGTAAGATTAGGGACATATCGGATAGGGAGGCGAGATCAATGTCCACACCCTTGAATATATTGTTAAGTACGTAGAACGAAGATCAGGGACAGTTTGCATCGTAGCACTCCATAGAGAGGAATTTTATATCCTATTTTGCGTGTTATCACCATCCAAGGGCAATACGACTGAGGAGAAAAGATGCGAATTGTTTATGTAGAAGGGCCTCCAGGGCACTTGAATTATATAATGACTGGGCAATATCTAGGGGACTGAATGTTAACCTGGATAAGACCAAAGTTTGTCTGTTTAGTAGGAAAAGGAGGCGGGTTACGATTAGAACTCCTGTTTTCCGGGGCTCGAAATTGGAATTAAGGATAGTGTCAAGTACCTGTGAGTTGTTCTCGATAGGAAACCCTGCTGGGGCAAACATATCGACAGTAGAATTACTAAAGTTTAGCGTATGTGGGCAAGATGTAGAAGAGCTGTGGGATCTAAATGGGACTTGAACCCAAGAATGACATATTGGCTTTACACAAGTGTCGTCAGAACGATATGCCGCGAATGTGTGTTGGCCTTTGATCCTGAGGTAATGTAACGTAGGGAAACTACAAAGGGTTCTGCGGCTATGTTTTCGAAGTATTAGCGAAGCGATTACATCGTCATTACAAGGAAAATGGAAACGATATTCACCATCAGACCAATAAATGTGCAGGCTAAGTATGAATCTCAGTGGTCTCTTGGAGGCTGGCGTACCCAGCATGAGAGAGTCCTTCAAAATCTGTCAGGCCATTACATTTTTAATTAAGTATTGGCAGACTGCCATTTTCTTATTCCGCACAGGGAGCTGCGTGAGGGGATGACAGAATATTGCGTGATACTAATGGAATTAATTTCTACACTAATGGCTCCAAATTGGACGGGAGAACTGTTTTTGGTTTTTGTCGGGATCTGGGAATATAAATGTACTTCTGACTTCCGGGCCAAAACACCGTTTTTCAGACGGAGGTTGTGCCTATTGCAAAGTGCTTTCGGATTTTAACTGCGACTGATTATTCTGCGAAGGCAGTAATCTTCACTGATAGTTAGGTTGCGGTTAGGGCTCTGTCAGTGGAGTCTGTAAAATCGAAGAGGGTGATGAGCGCTTATTCTGGCAAGGGACTTCTAAAGATTTCGCATCAGCTCTTCCAGCATCAAGGACGACAATAAGACATGTGAGAAATACACTCTTTGTAGGCTTATAGGACTTTAAAATAATTCATGCACAAAATGGCATTTTAACCAGCCCAAATGTCCCTTATTTTTCCAATATAAGCAAACATTAGCAACTCTGTTTGTAAAATTTCTCAAAGAGCATTGACCTGCACAAGTTCGGCAGTAAACTTTACAAAGTTAAAACTTTTTTGGCAAATAGAAAAAATTGAGGAAACTTTTGAAAGTTAACTGAATGGTGATATAAAGTTTCTATTACAGTTGTTTTAGAACTTTTTAAAACCACACACACAGATATGAGTAGACACATTTTGTTTTAATTTACAACATTCGGTTTTAGTATTTCAACTTTTGTATTTAATAAATATTTAAATTAAAATTTTTGTAATTATATTATTTCATCAAGCTTTTTTTAAATTTTTTTTGTGTATGAATGCTTTTCTCTATGTACATATTTCTAAACAAAGAATTGTTTTGTGCGCTAGTTCTTATTAATGAATTAAAACATATAAAAAAAATACTGCTGCTACTACTACTACTGTTAATTCTATAATCTTCATGTCACCATTTACTATGTCAAAGAGTCAGAACCTTGATAGAACTTGTTACTTGATACGAACTTTAATTCGTAATTAAAATATGTTCTATTATTTTATGAATATATTTAAGGATGAATGGATTGAATATACAAAATATGCCATACAACAGGTTATGGGCCTAGTGAAATATCGTCACGGGACATTTTACAATCCCACAATCTTTCGATTAAGAGCTTAAAATTCCAGACATATCGGAAGGTCGTCAAATTAATACAGGAGTCGATCTGTTACTTAAGTTGCTAGACAAAAAAAAACCTTCTTGTAGAAAAATTTAGATTTAAAAGTATTGTTATGTAGACTTCTTCTCAATCAAGTTGGATTATTGCATTCTTTCAACCCCCGCTCCATTTAAATTTAATTTAACTATTTATTAAATTTTAACTGGTCATTCAGTAATCGGGCCTTAAAGTTTTATATCTGGACATATTGCAAGAATTAATAAACATTCAGAAATCTTGCCTTAGAGATATTGAAAGGATTGGCGAAATCAGCATACCAGACACTGGATATTTCCCCGAACGACTCCAAATTAGATGAAAGTATGCTTTTTACTTACTGGTGTGTAAAATGGGCCATTGCAAAAAAAAATGTGACTCATTTCTAACTCTAGAAGTAGGAGATGTGATGAAATTAATACTGAACAGACAGTGAAACACATTATTTGCCATTTCCCGGCATCGAGGACAACTGTGAAAACATTTTGTTCTATGTTTAAGGTTCAAAAAGTGTAATGAAAACTTTAAAAACATAAACGTTTTTTACGATCATTTGAAAACCAGAATTATAACACTTTTTCTTTACTTTTCTTAAATATTCTTGTTCAGTAAATTGAAGCGAAATAATTCTACAATTTCACGTAAGTGAAAGTAATTTTTTTTTATATAGAATATGACAGCGTTTTTTTTTAAAAAAAATGTAAAAGAAAATACTGGAAAATGGCAAAAAATCGTATTTTGATTTTTGAAAATCATAATTTTGTTTTTAATACTGATAAAGATTTTCGACCGGGGCATAGTGATCGCTATGGACCAGCCGGCTTATGCAGAGTTTATTTTTGTTGACTCCGCGAATCCTTACTTTTAGAAACATTTTAACTATAAAAATATTTTCATTTTTTTAGTATTTGAAGAATTTAAAATTTTGTAAATTTCAGACAAAAGCTTTTTGTAACCCTACCTTTTACCTTCAAAGTTTTATATTAAGCCGATAAACTATAAGGATCCGTTAGTTTTGTCTCGTCTATAACACATTCAGCTAAATCAAAGTAAATGACGGATCATAGCAAACACTGCCCGAAAATATATTGTCCAACGCTTCTCAATGAAATCTATTGTAGAACATACAGGTTGGTTGAAAAGTTCCTGCGCTCACCAAGAGATGGCACTGCTAGCTCCAAACTTTTTTTTTTCTCAAGTTGGTATAACTGTCCTGAGAACACATGCAAATTTGCAAGTCATTCTGTCAATTCTTTCTTGTTTACAAGCCATTTGAAGTTGACGTGTCATTGATTTTTTTAATATGGAAAAAATTGAATATCGTGCAGTCATTAGATTCTTTGTTTTGAAGGGTTTAAAAGCAAAGGAAATTTATGAAGAATTGTTAGAAGTGTATAAGGAATCCTCACCTTCAAAACGCACCGTTGAATTTTGGGCTGGTGAATTTAAACGTGGTCGTACCAGCCTTAAAGACGATCCACGCGAAGGACGACCAAAAACTGCAACTACAACAGAAATCATTGAGCAGGTACATAATATGGTTATTGAAGATCCAAGTTTGACTAAGCGTGAAATTGCTAATGCCATAGGCATCTCAGACGAACGAGTACTCCATATTTTACATGAAGAATTACGTATGGAAAAACTGTTTGGAAAGTTAGTGCCGCACACATTAACAATTCAACAAAAACTGGATCGAAAACAAATTTCTCAGCGTAATTTGGAGCGTTTTAAGCCAAATAAAGCCGACTTCTTGCATCGTTTTATAACTATGGATGAGACTTGGATCTACCACCATGATCCTAAATTGAAACAAGAACGTTTACTGTGGACTGAAGCTGGTTGTTCAGCTCCAAAGCAGGTGAAGTCACAACGATCAACAAAGAAGGTTATGGCATCAGTTTTTTAGGATGCAAAAGGAATTTTGTTGATTGATTATCTTCAAAAAGGTAAAACAATCAACTCTGAATATTATTGCAGCCTTTTGGTTTAAAGAAGAAAAAAATCATTTTTCATCAAGACAATGCACCTGCTCACAAAAGTGTTTTGACGATGGCTAAATTCAAAGAATTAAAGTACGAATTGCTTGAACATCCACCGTATTCACAAGGCTTGGCTCCCAGTGACTACTATCTCTTCGGAAATCTCAAACAATTCCTTCGTGGAAAGCATTTTTCATCGAATGAAGAGGCCATAGCAGCCGTTGACGGTTATTTTGCAGAGCTTCCGGAAAACCATTATAAGGATGGGATAAAATTATTGGAAGATCATTGGAACAAGTGTATTGAGCTTCTAGGAGATAATATTAAATAGAAAAATATATTTCGTAACAAAAACAGTATTCCTTCATTTCGAGCGCAGGAACTTTTCAACCAACCTGTATTATGTAAGTTTTAACTGAATCAGAGAATTAGTGTGAGAACGTATTAAAAAAGAATCAGTTTACGTTTAAATTAAAAATCCAGTTGCTTTTGGAACAGTTGGAACAGAAAGTATAACAAGTTCTGTAAAAAATTAATTACTTATAAGAACACTTATCATGTTGATATTCTGCAATTGCAGCAAATTAACACAAATTTAAAAATTTCTCGCTGTAAGACATTCTAAAGAATTAAATAAGCCATTCTTTTCAAGTTCTGCATTGTAGTTCGTACATAGCAGCATGTTATCGTTTGTTGTCTATATAATTTTTGTATTAAAAGTTTTAAATTGATAAAGACAAGGCTGACGCATTAAGCTACTGCTGCCTTTTTTTATAATTTTTTTTTTTATATTACAATGAATAACAAAAAAAAAAACCAAGTCAATTGCTAAAATGACCTCAAAAAGAAACTCATCATCATAAACCCATGATTGTTTACAAAGAACTTTTAAACACAATGTAAGTGTAAATGCATGTAAATAACTATGTAACATATTATATACACAAGACATATTAAACACTGGCAACTAAATCTTTGTTTTGTATATAAAAATTTGTTTTTGTTTAAAAGAAAGGTAACAAACACTTATAAAAGAGGCCTTAAGAAAGAAAGAAATTTAACAGATGGTATTTTTTTATTGTTAATTTTAACTTCACTTTAAACATTTGTTATTAAGAATATATGACAATTATAATTTTCATTTATTAATTATAATTTTAAATGTTATTCAGCTAAATAATTAAGAGTATTAGTTAGCAGTTTTGAATTTCTGACCGCGATTTAATTTTCTGCACTTATTCTACAATGTTTAACCTAATTCAGCTAGCATAAATCTTATTTAGCAGAACTATTTTTTTGAAAAAAAAAGGACCTCTGAAATAGTTACCAGTTTTGAATTTCTGACTTTTATTTCATTTTTCTACAATGTTGAACCTAATTCAGCTAGCATTAATCTTATTCAGCAGAACTTTAAAATACATAAACACAATTTTTTGGAAAAAAGGACCTCCGAAATAGTTATCAGTTTTAAATTTCTGATTTTTTTTTCATTAATCTACAATGTTTAACCTAATTCAGCTAGCATTAATCTTATTCAGCAGAACTTTAAAATACATAAACACTTATGTTTTGGAAAAAGAACCTCTGAAATAGTTATCAGCTTTAAATTTCTAATGTCAATTTCATTATTCTACAATGTTTAACCTAATTCAGCTAGCATTAATCTTATTCAGCAGAACTTTAAAATACATAAACACTAATTTTTTGGAAAAAGAACCTCTGAAATAGTTACCAGTTTTAAATTTCTGACTTTTATTTCATTTTTCTACAATGTTGAACCTAATTCAGCTAGCATTAATCTTATTGAGCAGAACTTTAAAATACATAAACACTAATAGTTATCGGGTTTAAATTTGTAACTTATATTTAATTTTTCTACAATGTTTAACCTAATTCAACTAGCATTGATCCTATTCAGCAGAACTTTAAAATACATAAACACTAATGTTTTGGAAAAAGAAGTTACCAGTTTTAAATTTCTGATTTCTATTTCATTATTATACAATGTTTAACCTAATTCAGCTAGTATTAATCTTATTCAGCAGAACTTTAAAATACATAAACACTAATGTTTTGGGAAAAGAACCTCTAAAAAGTTACCAGTGTTAAACTTCTGACTTCTGTTTCATTTTCTGTATGTATTCTACAATGTTTAACCTAATTCAGCTAGCATTTATCTTATTCAGCATAAACACCATTTTTTTTGTAAAAAGGGCCTCTGAAATAGTTACTAGTTTTAAATTTCTGACTTCTATTTCATTTTTCTACAATGTTTAACCTAATTCAGCTAGCATTAATCTTATTCAGCGGAACTTCAAAATAAAAAAAACACTATTTTTTGGAAAAAGAACCTCTAAAATAGTTATTAGCTTTAAATTTCTGACTTCTATTTCATTTTCTGTACGTATTCTACAATGTTTAACCTAATTCAGCTAGCATTGTTTTGGAAAAAGAACCTCTGAACATTAAATTTGTAAAATATATGTGTTTAATAATAATACATGGTATTCAGCTAACAAGGAAACCATTCCGTTCTTTTAGATATTGAAATTTTGATATGAAATAGAGGAAACAAAACTGAGATATATATATTTTAGGGTCACCATCTCAAAATTCATTAGCTTTCACTAATATTATTCATCAGAACTAAGAAATGCACAAACTTTATGTTTAAGTTATGAATTGTAATTCAGCTGGCCTTTTAATAATGAAACTTGTAAAACATTAAAATGTTTTACTTTGTAACATAATTCAGCTGCGAAAAAATGGACAATAAACACCAGTTTTGAATTTGTGGCTTATCATTTAAGTATTAAAATTTAATGAAAAAAATCTAATACAAAATTTCGAAAGTATAACAAAATAATTTAAAAAAAAATTTATGTTTTAATAACTCTTATTTAAGTAGCAAAACATAAATAACTACAATTGAGAGTTTTTATGTATTTTCATACTTTTTTTTTATAATTCAGCTAATCCTAAATGAATTCAGCAAGACATTAATAAAGTGAAATCAATGATTTAAGTATTTATGTACAAGTTTTTATGGATAATTATAAAATTCAAATTTATCTATTCTAATTCAGCTAACTGAAGTATTCAGTAGTTTATTTATATAAAAAAAGTGAAATGTTTTGACTGCAAACCCTGAACTGTAGATATTAAAATGTTGCAAGATATTAAAAATAAGGAAAAGTTCATTTTTCAATCAATATTAAAATTTTTAAACAAAAAAGTCTAATTCAGCTTAAATTTGGTAAAAAAAAAAATACAAAATTATGCCAATTTATATTTGAACCTTCAATTCAGCTAATAAATTGTTATTTTAAAAAAAAAAATGAAGTACAAAAATGATATTTAGTTTATTTCAAGCCAACCGCTTGTAAATGTATACCTTTAATCCTTATTCAGCTACTTTAATTATTATTCCACAGAAAAAATTAATACTAATTATAACAAATTATTTAAAAAATAACCCAATTCAGCTGGATATTTTATAATTCAGCTAACTTTTTTTTTTTTTTTTGCTGTCACCTTAAGCACTGTAATTCTTTGCATATACCTTTATTTTATTTTCACTTTTTTACAATATGTCTATATATTTTATTTATTATTTACAAGCAGCTAAATTGTGTATATTTTTTTTTTTTGTGTATTTTCTTCTTGCTATGTTATCAACACGTATGAATGTGTGTATATTTGCTGCACTTATGTTTCTATGTTATTCTTGTTATGATTTTTATGTATTTTTTTTTTCTTCTCCAATATCTACTTTTATATAGGGGAGTATCCCCCTACAATAACAAAAAATTATATATATATGTATACGATGTATAGAAAAAATGAACATGAATTTCAAGTTTCTTTCTTTTTTTTTTTTCTTACTTCAATCACGCATATTTAATCACTGAAAACTACAATTAACACTATAAAAATATGGCAAAATACTAACCTTTTTTTTTTTGCAAATATAAATAGAATTTATTGTGTAATCATTGCATTATTAATTACATTTAGAAAAAAATTTGTGTGTGTACATAAAAAGCAGCAAATTTAATCTTAAACAATAGACACGTTTCAAGTAGTTATAAACCTTTTTTTTGCACTAACACTGACATTTGTATTGTAAAATAGATGCTTTATACCTTTAGTTGATTTTTTCGGCAAAATTTAGTAAATAAATCACGTTTATTTCACTTTATTTATAATATTTTGTTTTTATTACATATATTTAATTTTAACACATTTTCATTTGATATTATTCTTTTATTTGACCGTGTTTATACGTACGCGTTCTTCTTGCAACTAATTTCGTTTTTAGTTAGCGGCTGTTTCATTATTCTTTTTTAATATAGCTTTTATCGGCATTTTCTTGTGTTTCTTTTTTTCTGCAATTTCTTTTCTGCAATTTCTTTTCAGTGCTGCCAGTCTATAAATTTGTTATAATTACAGGGCATAGAACAGCTATAAACACAAGTCCCACATTACATTTAGATTGTTCATAAGGTGTATGCTAAGTGTTGTATTGTGCCATATTGGAAACAGAGTTGTCAAAATTTAATTTAAAAAAAATACAACAATAGATGATAGGACGATACAGCATTTGTACTTATATTTAAGTGTGATAACAAAAAGAAAACTCAAAAGAAAATCGTCGTTAAAGTGAAATGAAAATTTAAACAATTCTGTTTTTTAATATTCCATATAAATTTGACATTTGTTTACATTAGGAGTTAGCTCTTATAATAATTGACGTTATTCTCAATCTCTTTTACATTTGTGCTATCAGTTTATAGTGAATTTTTCTGTAAACACCTTGCCGCACATACACAGCACATGCATTAGTAACAGCAACTTTTGGCATTTACAAAATACATAAGAATTTAAGGTTATTTTTTTATTTTATTTTGTTTACAAAATGCCAATATCAAATCGATATCTAGCTTAGCTGTCAAATTTCATAGTGAAAACTGGTTTTAACTCGATTTTAAACAAAATTTTAATAATGAAAATATTATGGATAATTCTTTAAATTTTTTTATTTGCTGTACACTCAAAATAAAACGTCTGCAATGTTGGTAAAATTTAGGCTAATTTTTGTGTAAAAATAATATGTGTTATTTTATAAAAATTTTCAGTTAAAAATAGTTTTAAAAATTAGGGGAAAAGAAGATCCCCTTAAAAATCAGTTACAATCCAAAAATGAAATACCTATATTTGGGTTAAAATCCCCTTATATGGCTACACTACTCTCAAATATTAATATATTTTTTAGCATCTGGCAGTACTGTTTAGTTTTTTTCGCGCAATGTTTTCTATCCGGTTATATATATTATTTACATATTTTACATGTGGTAATACTGTAGGTTTTGTTGTTGTTTCCCCTATAAAATTTGAATTTAACTGTTGCGGAAATTTTAACAGGACATTCAATAATTGACATAAAGGATTTTAATATTGCTTTCTAAATTCATAAATAAGTAAAATATTTGTGATAAAATTTAATTTTTTTTAATAGACCCAATTTTAATAATAATGATCTGCAATTTATTCGAAATTTAGACGTATTTTAATTTGTTCAATTTTACAAATATTCGTTTAAAAATTAAGTAGTTTTTAAAAAAGGGGGGTAAAAAACCCCGTTACTTTAAAAATCTGTGCCAAACCGAATATGAAATCGCCAATTTGGCACCAAATCCCCATATATGGCAGCACTGCTGTCAAATACAAATTGTTTTAGTTTTTTCGCGCAATTATACCTTTCGGTCGTGTTCTTTTTACATATTTTATTTTCATTGAATATTTAGGAAAATATTTTAATTTTTACCGTTAATTTAACATCAAAATATTCAGTAAGATTTATATTTTGTGAAATCAATAAAAGTTTAATCATAATTTTTGTGTTAAGTGAAAAAATAGGAACTTATAATTTACAATGAAGCAACTTGCAAGAGGCTCCTTAAACTTTAGCATTGTGTTGTTAGTGTAAATGATGTGAAAGAATAAAGTAATTTGTGTTTTAGTAGATGTGCGTGCATGTGTTCTTGTTAAAATAAGCTTTGGAAAAAAAGAAATTAAGGAAATGGCGAAAAATTTTGCATATTTAAGGTAAGCTAATTTTTTTATATAGACCGCATTACATTGCATTAAATATATTTCTCAATACAAATGAAAAGAAAATGTCAAAAATTAACTCTCAGCTATAAAAAATAACAAATTTTTACAGTTGTTAACTGTGTCGTGTCTGCTTTAGTCAGTACAAATACACAGTGCTGCCAGATAAGAGGATTCGGCCTCGGTTTGGATATTTCAATTTGGGATTGAATTTTGATAGTGGGAAGGTTGGGTATTTATACACAGAAATAATTACCAAGTTCTATTTGTATTATTAAGCACTTTTCTTTTTTGTAAATATAAATAATTGTCTAAAAATACTTAATTTAATTTTCTTTGTATTTATTAATATCTCAAAACAAAAGAAAAACTGTAAAATAAATATCTAAAAAATTCTAAAAATTTCTACATAGACATTTCAACAAAACCATTATTAAAAATCGAATTTTTATAAAAAAAAAATATATTTTTATTGGCTACAAATATTGTGATAGTTTTTTCTGTGTAGAAATATTGGAGTTTGTATACCCATTTCTAAATATATGCACACTCAAGGTCCATTTAAAATTATGTAGCACTCCACTCTTCATATCATTCCATCTATATCCCTCCACTCTACAGCGTAAATTACACATTTCTGTATACACATTTTTAGTAAAAATGCCGAAACACAATACAGTTCTTTGTAGCCGGCATAAGCTACAATTAATGTTAGAATTAACGGATCAGCTGATTCAAACTAAATGAATAAGTTAAAATGAGACAACCATATGGACTTAGGTCACTTTGCATATATCTTATTCTAGCTTTTAGTGCTACAATCTTTTATTATAAAAATCTTTTGTGCAGTATCTGTTAAAAACTCAACAATTGTGTTGCTAATTTTTGTTTATTATAAAAAAAAATATTTTAACGAGATTAAAATATTTAACACAACATTTTTGTGGAATTTCAACCCGCAAAATATAGTAATAAACAAACACAGTTCTGGCAACACTTATGCCATATGTTAGAAAATATCTCATGCTAGAAAATTCTATAAATGCCATTGCGAAAAAAACAAGAGCGTGTTGAAAAGTGTATGTGAAATTAAATAAAACGATTGATTAAAAAGTGTTAATAATACATAAAAAATAAATAATTGTATATAAAAAACAATAATAAAGTGAAGAACAGTCCAACAACGCTGCAAATTACATAAAATCACAATGGAAAATATCAAAAAAGCCACAGAGAAGGCAGATGTTACCGAAGAAAATATAAAATTAGCACAAGATGCTAAGCTACAACAACAACAACAGTTGCATGAAAATGAGACACCTTGTGAAAAACCGCAACAACAAGAAATTATATTTAATGATGTGGAAGATGATGAGGACGATGATGACGAAAGGGATACATCACAAAAATTAATTATTGATATACCCGACGAAGAGGAAGAAGAGGAGGAGGAGGAGGAGGAAGATGATAATGAAGAAGAGTTATTGCCTTTAAAACAAAACACAGAACAACAACAAGTGTTACAGGAAAAGGTATTAGATGCAACTACTAGGAAACCTTACGACAATGTCATTATCACTTTATCTGATGGTGAAGATGATGTAGCACCCACCGAAATTGCCATTAAACCGGGTAAAGTACAAAAGAGACGTAGTGCTGGTGCTGCTGGGGAAGGTAATGAAGAGGAAAGTTTTCGTTTAAAAAGACGTAAAATTAAGGTTGCCGGTGCACCCAAAATGCCCCTTACAGGTATGTTTTGCTATATTCATTTGAGGATTGTTTCCAATGTATTTTAATGTCTTTTTTCCATTTAAGGTTATGTACGTTATATGAATGAACGCCGTGAATTATTGCGTAAAGAACTTCCCACTAAAACGGCTATGGAGCATACAAAAATTATTGGTGAAGAATGGCAGGCAATGTCAGCAGATTTAAAATCTCCCTATTTAAAGGCAGCCGATGTCGATAAACAAAGGTAAATATAAATAAAATTTTATTATTATAGAGTCTCAAATTATAGGGAATAATTTTATTGGGAGTATTTGTTGATTTTTTTCAAATAAATTAAACGTTTGGTTATGGGAACTAATAAATAAGCTAAAGAAGACTTTTTTGTAAACCATTATTCTATTAAATAACTGTAAACTTACGAGGGCGGCTCAATAAGTCCGTGAATTTTTGAATGAAAGTAGAGTATTCAAAAACCGAAACCGAAAACCGGTCAACCGGTTTCTTTATTTTTAAAAACCGATCGGTTTCGAATATTTTGTAAATTCGAAGAAAACCGAAAACCGGTCTTTTTTGTTCGGTTAACCGGTTTTTTTAATTACATCACCAACTGGGTTACTTGGTCTCTTTTATTTTTTCCGAACACTTTTATAATCGTTTGTTTGGTTATGAAGATTTAGATCTAAGTCTGATAGATTCCGATGAAGACTTAACTTTGGATATTCCAAATTCAAATAGTTTAATTTCTGATCTAAATAACACAATAAACAGTATTCAAAATCCTAAAAAAGAGTGTACAAAATCATTCATCATTATATGATGATTTCATATATCTTGATAAATGCGACAAAAGAACTGAAAAGTTGGAAAATTTATATAATTGTCTTTTGACTATTTGTACAACATGTACTATTAGTGAAAGAGTATTTTCCACTTCTAGCTTTATCAAAAGCAAACAAAAAAATCGTCTTAAAACGAAACATTTAAATTGCATATTATTTCTAAAATATTATTTTAGAACTGAAAAATAGATTTTCTTTTTACATAATTAAAATGTAATATTAAAAGAACTTATTTAATGCCAAACGTTTTAAACGTTCAAATTACTAACGTACCCGTAGTTTTACCCAATTTACAAACTTAATGATTTCTATTCATTTGATATGAATATAGTTTTATAATATTGACGGACTATTAACGGACAACTCCGTTTTTCATCCGATATATCCGGTCCGTCATTGACGGTTTTTAAACGGATTTGAATCAGTTTCAATGTTCCTTATAATCCGTTTTCTGGTCCGTTTACGGATAAAGAAAACGGTACGTAAACGGAGTTGGATTCCGTTTATGACGGACCGAAACCGATACGTAAACTGTACGTATTGTTTGTTGGGTATATATTTTTTTTTTTTTTCATAGAATCTATGTTTTTATTTTTATTACTTTATATATTAAATTTGTTTTTTTTTTGTAATAAAAACAATTAACAAATTATATAAGCTTTTTATTCAAATAAAAAAAAAAAACCGAAAAAACCGGTTGACCGGTTTTTTCTGCAAAAACCGAAACCGGTTTTTTTAAAATTCTATTTTTCGAAAAAAAGCGAAACCGGTTTTTTCAAAAGGCCGGTTTTTTTAATACTCTAAATGAAACCCAATTTTTAAAAAAAAAAAAAAAATATATATTTTTTAACATAATCCCCTTTTAGCTGAATACACTTAGTCCAACGATTCTCCAATTTTTGTATCCCTTCCAAAAGAAGGATTTTTCGAGGAATGTGTTTGATCAATAATTTCATCGTTTCAATAATTTCATCTGTTTCCACCGAGTCATTTCTTTAGGTTTGGAAATAGGAAATAGTCACTGGGGGCTAAATCCGGAGAATATGGCGGATAAGGTACAAATTCCTTTAAAGTTGTCACACGATTACGTTTATGGTCAATTAAGAGCAAACGCGGCACTCATCTTAAATCCAACTGATCATTTAAAATCGAAACCACACTGCAATATGAAATGCCTATTGCATCAAAAATCTCAAGCACTTTAACTCTTCGATCGGCCAACCCCATATCGTGGATTTTTTCGACATTTTCGTGTGTATTGACCTCAATGGGCCGTCCACAACGTTTAGCGTCATTTGTACTTGTGCGACCACAACGAAAGCCAGTAAACAAATTTTTTACCATTGAAATCGATGGTGCAGAGTTCCCATAGTATTTATCAAGCTTTTCCTTGGTTTAATTGACCAATTCACTTTCCAAATTCACTTTCCATTTTTAAAAAAATCCACAAGGTTGTGTGTTTTGAACAGCTGTTAACCGCAAAGTAAATGACGGAATTTGCTCAAAATTTGACAGTAGTCTATTAACAGGTGGTACTTGATGGGAGCAGTGTTGCATTTTATATAACTACGAGGGAAGTTCGAAAAGTCAAGGACTTTTTGATCCACGTTCGTACTAATGAAAAAAAAAAATAAAATTCGTCTTTTTTTAATTTTTAAAAATATTAACATTTATGTTCATTCACAATGAATGCATTCAAGAAAAATGAAATAGAATGATACAGAAAATATATAAAAAAAAATACAGATAGAAAAATATGCACTCTGCGGCTTGTAAGCACTCCAGCATTGTAAACTAAGCTTTAAATACAAAATTATATTCATATTTAACGACGACATCTTTGTTGGCATGAACGTTGGCTACAATGACGATTATTATTCCCACCACAACCCAAATAATACATTCGACGACATTGTCTAGCTCGACCATCATAATACCACATATTACCTGGTCGACAACGAGGTCCACGATATCCGATATGGGCACCCCCGGTACAGGAAGGATTACCTAAAAGTTAATCGATAAATGTAAATAATATTTGAAAAAAAAAAAAGAATTTTAAATTTAAACTTACGTGGTAAACCACGACAACGTTGTCCTGAAGTGTAGGCCCCAAACATGACAAGTAATAAAGCGATAATTGTTAAATATTTCATATTGAATTTATTGACAGATTGCTGTTACTGATTAGGTTAATAAATTGTGGGAGGTATTTATATAACTAGGGGAATTACTTTGTTTTGTTTATTTGCTTGAAAAACACTTGTGAGAGATTTATTGTAGGAAAAAATATAAGACATATAATTCTTTAATATGTCTTTTTTTTTAAATACAATAGCAGTAATTTATTAACTTTATTATTTTTAAATAACAGAAAGTAATTCATTATTTAAAGAAAAATTTTAAATCTGTTTTTGGGGCAATGTCTTATTTTGCTATACTGTCAATACTTAATCGTCTTTAGGACAGACATTTTAAACACAAAATCTTTAAAGATTAAAATAATTCGTATATACATATATGGTCAGATATCTGATTTAATTTCAGAAGTTTACTTAAAACAACATGTTGTCCAATAATTTTAGATTCATTAGCTATTGTATAGGAATTTTGTATTATTTTTTTTTGCTAATTTCAGCAAAGTAAATTCTCCAGCTTATTATTGCTTTGACCCACTGACCATTTTTGAAAAAATTGAGTTAGGAATCTGAGATATTAGGTCTGTACCAGAGAACTGCAAATGCTGATTGCAAAACGTTCATACGCAATCAACACAAGAATAAATATGTGTTTGCGTTCAAACGTTGAATTTACTCCAACACACATATTTTTTGATGATTTTTCATCAATCAAACGACGTGCAAATTGTTGTCACTGATTTATAATCATCGGTCGGTTTTTATACCATTGATTTTATTCTGTTAGTTTGAGTCAATAATAATTATTTTGATGTAGAATAAATCAGAAAAAGCAATAAATAACGCGTATGTGTGTTTTCATAATTAAAACAAAATAGTGTCTTATCTATAAAAAGGGGGTGGTTTTGTAGAAACACATTTCATAAATTAGGGTGGGTCTAAAATCCGTTTTTTTATAATTTTTATTAGTAATACCAAAAATTTGTAATTTTTTTTTTTTTTTAATTTATGTCGATATCTCAGGCTCTCCCAATCTGGTTAAAGTTAAATATTGCCTAATTTTCCAATCAAAATAGATGAAAAAAAAAATTTAGACAATATTTAAATGTTTCCGGATTGGGCAAGCCTGAGGTATCGACCTAAATTTTTCAAAAAAAATATTTTTATTTCACAAAGAAGAATATTTTTAGTATTGTATTACTAATAAAAGAATTCGAAAAAAGCGAATTTAAGTCCCACCCTAATGTACGCAATATAATTTATGAAATGTGTTTCTATTTTGTTTTAATCATGAATACACACATGCGTTATTTGTTGTTTTTTCTGATTTATTCAACGCTGACTTTTCGTTGAGTGATTAAATTTGTAGTAAACATAATCGACAGATGATTCACAATGATCCCAATTACGCGTTCAGTAACATGATGCTGATTTTATTCTACAGTGAATTTTGTTGAATTATTAAATGTGAACAAGAATTTTTGTGTATGATTAAATCAAGAAAAAAGTTGATTTTGCAGTTCTCTGGTCTGTATGAGGTAATTTTGGGTAAAGCCTAATAAAATGAGAGTAAGCAAAAAATTCTCTCACAAAACCATAAAAATGCCCATTTCATACCCAAAAATAATAAATGAATTTGAATCTGCAAATAACTACTTACATTTTCAAATGTATTTTTCATTATTAAGAAGAAAAATTTCTTTATAGTAAATTTTTTATTTAACTTGAATTTTTTCACATATGCAAAACAGCTGATTTATTAGCAGCAGGTGATAATTTGACAGTTTTATTATTTTACCCAAACAAAAAGTATGGGTAAGTTCTGATAAAAAGAGAAACACAATTACTCTCTCATGAATGCTCTTATTTACCCAATTTTTGTTACAAAAAAACGCTTTTATGGTAAGATTGAGTACCAGCGGGAAACCGCAGTAACGTACAGTGGTGGCCATAACAAATGCAACTAGCAACATAATTTTACAAAAGTTGTTTAAACTAGTATTAAAAATAAAAACTATTTATATACTTAAAATATTTTTTATTTTTTATTAAAAAATGAGAAAATAAAATTAAATGCATAATTATTTACATTGAAAAGAAATAAAATAGAAAAAACTACGTAAAGGCTCATACTTCATTGGCCAAAACATATGCAACAAATTGCTTCGAAATCATTTTTGTTTATACAACTTAATATTTCGTGGCAAACCCCTTATTTTCTATGACGGCTTGACATCGACGAGGCATTGAAGCTATTAAATTGGCAATAAAATTGTCAGGAATAGCATTCCAAGCATCTTCCAACCTCTGAAACATAATATCAGAATTAATGCAATTTTCGCGATCGATTCTTTAATTCACGATTTCCCAAAGGTTCTCAATGGGGTTTAGATCTGGGGATTGTGCTGGCCAATCCATTACAGAAACTTTTTCTTGAGCCAACCACGCTTTAACTACTTTCGAAGAGTGCTTGGGATCGTTGTCGTGCTGAAAAATCCATCGCAGCGGCATATTATCCTCTGCGTGTGGAAGCATAACTCTCTCCAAGATGTCTCTATACATAAATCTGTCCATTATGGCATTGATTCTGTGCAATGGGCCAACACCAGCAGCAGAAAAACAGCCCCACACCATTACGTTACCTCCTCTATGTTTTACCGTCTTTTTGCAGTATCGCGCTTGAAGCCGCTTATTAACTGGTCGTCTTACATAACACATGCCATCACTGCCGATGATATTAAATTTGGACTCATCACTAAATAGGACAGTCCTCCATTTCTTTTCTGACCAATTTAAATGCTCCTTAGCAAACTTCAAACGTTTCTTTTGGTTGCGTTTAGATATAAGCGGTTTTTTTGCTGGGCGACGTGCACGTAGGGATGCTTGGACGAGTCGTCTGCGGATATTCCGAGTAGAAATTGGTAATTGAATACTTGCTGCAATCTTTGACGAAGTTGTAAACGGATGTTTTTTCGCCTGCTGTATTATTAAATTGTCCGATCTATGGCTTGTCGACCGTGGTCGTCCTCCGCGGTGGGTTACGGAAATTTCTTTACTTTTCTTAAATTTTGCAATTATGCGTGAAATTGAGCTTTTATGAATATTATACTTTTCAGAAATATCCTTTTGTGATATTCCATCAGAATAATCACTTACAATTCGCTTTCTTAGCTCAAAGCTGAACTTATCGCGTGCCATTGTAAAACTGAATTGATTTAAATCTTTATCGAAAATATTCAACTTTTATGCTGTTTAGTACAGGTTAAACATAAAAACAACACATAATAATAAAAACATTAACTGCACATAAAGAAAAATGGAAAAATACCGTTATCTGAGAACAAATTAGAAGAGTTTTATTTGTTTTGTCCAGATGTTTTTTTGTTCTTAAAATAAAAATACAAAAATATGGCAACATTAGCAAAAAAACAACGGATTTTTTTTAATTAATTTAATTTCTTGGAATGTTATTCATTAATATGTAGTTGTTGTTGATATGCTTTTAAAAACAATTCGGTGAATTACAGATCAGTTTAACCTAAGTAAACCAGAGTTGCATTTGTTTTGGCCACCACTGTACGTCAAACACACCTACTCAGTATCGTGTTTGAGCTACCTGACAGTTTTTCATAACACCCGGGGGTTACACGTTCAATTTCTTGATTTCAATTTCTCTCAATTTGCAATACAATCAATACTAACACAATCACACTTTTTGAAATTGTGAACTAGATGGTATTCAATTTCTCATTCAAGCCGTGAGGCAATCTGAGAAGCAATTTTAACAGCTGATCACAATTCTTGTATATAAATTTTCTTGTTTCGTTCTACAAATACTCTGTCACAATATAACGATGCCACAGTAAAACAATTTGTACTTTTTTCCTTGAAAAAGGCGTTTTGGAAACAAAATTGTATTGAAATTGGGTGCAGCCTACGTCACAGCTTTTAATTCGAGAGATTTTGACATACAGTATATGAGAAAAATTGAATGCAATAATCTTGTATGTGTAACCGCAGAGTAAACAAAAGAACTATTCGGCGTATAGGTCAAACCAATAATAAGCTGACGAATTGTTAAGTGAATTCAAATTAAAAATATGCAAATATATTGTATTTTTTCTGCATGTTTTTTTATGTAACTTACTAATATTTAGCAAACAAATTCTGCTGATTTCAGCAGTTTTTAAAATAATTTTTAATAGCAAAAATTTACAGAATTTTTTCTCTTAGTGTACTGCAATTTTAAATTCTTGCAAAAACACTTAATATTTTGTTTTAAATTGTACAACAATTTTAATTTTAAAATAAATTTATTTATATGTTTTTTTTTTACCAATAAAACATAAGAAAATGTAGATTATATCAGTGTAATTGTTAAAAAAGATCTGTTTAAAATTTTAAATCAACAATAACTTTTGCTACACAACAACAGCGACTGAATACAGCACCTGTGATGCCAAGTTAGCGCTTTTTACGTGCTGGGTTTAGTGATTTTGTATTACCCAAAACTAGCATCTAGAAGGGGCGTACCCTATTCCGAATGATTTGTGAAGCGATAAAAAATTACTCCTTCACTCATTTAAAAACAAATGATAACAATAGAGAGACCTAGCGCCCAAATCGAATTTAAATGAGTTCCTATTTGTTGTTTACATTATTGTATTTTTAAAACAGCTGTGGAGTATACAAATTTTGTTGCCTCAACGGGCTATTAAAAATCATAAAGGTTTAATCTTAAGTTTGTTTTAATTTTGTGTACAATAAATCTTCTTACAAGTGTTTTGAGAACAATACAACAAAAATTTAATTTCTTGCTGTATAAATACCTCCCTGATTACCTTTTAATCTAATCAGTAACAACAATCTTTCAACGACTTCAATATGAAATATTTAACAATTTTCGCTTTATTATTTGTCATTTTTGTGGCCTACACTTCGGGACAACGTTGTGTTGGTAGACCACGTAAGTTTAAAATTCTTTTTTTTTTTCCAACCGTTATACAAATTTTACTGAATTAAATTTTGTATGTTAGGTAATCCTTCATGTACCGGAGCTCCTGATATTGGACGTCGCGGCCGTCGTTGTCCACCACGTAATATGTGGTATTATGATGGCCGAATTAGACAATGTCGTCGGATGTATTATTTGGGTTGTGGTGGTAATAATAATCGTCATTGTAGCCAGGGTTCATGTCAGCAAAGATGTCGTCGTTAAATCTAATATTCCAATCACATACTACCCATACAGGAAACAGCTGATTGAATCAAAATGGCGACTAGAAAATGAATAAAAGGAAATGTCAAAATTGCAAAGATACTCAGAAAGGGACAGATATAAAAAAAATATCTACCATACAATTTATATGGAGTTTAATTTTTCTATCTCATTTTGCAAATCCGATACTCAAAAAGGGACAGATATATAAAAAAATATGTACCATACAATTTATATGGAGTTTATTTTTGCTATGTATCTCATTTTGCAAATCTGTGCAATGTCAAAATAATCATACGGTTCTTAAATTCTTGTTTGACATGTGACATTGGTAACCTAATCTGTGTAGTCTGTGATTCCAATTTTAGAAAAAAAAATATTAGAATAAATTTTTCATTAAATTAAAGTTTGTAATTTTCTAAATGCATTTACTTTTTTTTTGTAAAACATAAGTTTTTGAAAAAATTAAAATATTTTGTACCTTGGAACTTTTTAAATATTTCCTGTTGTGCATATTTCATCAATCACATGGGGATAGCCGGGTTGTTCATTGACGCCCCACTGGCAAGGGTCACGGAAAAGATGTTAAAAAGGCAGATTTTTGTCGAGAATTACGATGTGATCATTTCCCAGATGTGATCTGGGATCCCAGATGTAGTTACCTAACGGCTTGAAACAGATCAAAGGGATAAAACGGCTGCGGGTGTCTATGAACCCAATATTTAACGTGTCCTTCCAGGCGGAGATCTTCGCTATGTATGTATGTGTATCGGAGTTAATTAGAGGGGGCAGAAGGAGGGCACAAGGAGAGCACAAGGAGGGCACTTATTTATGTTCTTTCTCACAGTCAAGCGGTACTCAGGGCATTATTGTTCTATAACGTGTCGTCTAGACTTGTCCTTGATTGCATTGAGTCTCTTAATAGACTCGGTGGATGCATCAAATTAATCCTAAGCTGGTTTCCTGGGCACGACGGGCCGACAGGTTGGCCAACTGTGGGGCCCCTCGTTACTTATTTGACTTTGAGCCTTTCTATGTTGTACCAGCGGTGTATTTTAGAGAAAAAGTTAGGGTGTGGATGGAATCCAAGACCATTGAGTGCTGTAATGCTACCATTGGCCAGCGCCACGCTAAGATATTCTTCGCTCCATCTGTATCCCTTCAGTGGAAACTCCAGGAAACTTCTTTCTCTGAAAAGAAATGGCTTAATTTTTCGTTGGACAGGGTTATTTTTCATTGGACAGGGTAATCTCAGTTAGCATTTAAGGACTAGAGGTCTGTCTGATTTGGACTTTTGTAGTAGGCTTCACTGCAGGAGACTACAATTCCTTTGTGGATATACGCTATCATCCCCCTTTGGAAATCTGTGCCTGGTAGGATCACTTGGCTTCATTGGAAGCCTCAATATTTAGGGCAAAATGAGGCTGCACAAAATATATATATTTTTGATTGCGGTTTATAGGGACTTTTTAGTCTAATATTTCACCAAGTTCAATATACAGGTTGTTTGAAAAATTCCTGCGCTCGAAATGAAAGAATAATGTTTTTGTTACGAAATATATTTTTTTTATTCAATATAATCTCCTAGAAGCTCAATACACTTGTTCCAATGATCTTCCAATAATTTTATCCCATCCTTTTAATGGTTTTCCAGAAGCTCTGCAAAATAACCGTCTACGGCTGCTATGGCCTCTTCATTCGACGAAAAATGCTTTCCACGAAGGAATTGTTTGAGATTTCTAAAGAGATAGTGGCCACTGGGAGCCAAATCTGGTGAATACGGTGGATGTTCAAGCAATTCGTACTTTAATTCTTTGAATTTAGCCATCGTCAAAACACTTTTGTGAGCAGGTGCATTGTCTTGATGAAAAATGAGTTTTTTCTTCTTTAAACCAGGTCTTTTCTCACGAATTTTTTCATCCAGCTGATCCAAAAGGCTGCAATAATATTCAGAGTTGATTGTTTTACCTTTCTGAAGATAATCAATCAACAAAATTCCTTTTGCATCCCAAAAAGCTGATGTCATAACCTTCTATGCTGATCGTTGTGACTTCACCTGCTTTGGAGCTGAACAACCAGCTTCAGTCCACTATAAACGTTCTTGTTTCAATTTAGGATCATGGTGGTAGATCCAAGTCTCATCCATAGTTATAAAACGACGCAAGAAATCGGTTTTATTCGGCTTAAAACGCTCCAAATCAATCCAGTTTTTGTTGAATTGTTAATGTGTGCGGCACTAGCTTTCCAAACAGTTTTTTCATACGTAATTCTTTATGTAAAATATGGAGTACTCGTTCGTCTGAGATGCCTATGGCATTAGCAATTTCACGCTTAGTCAAACTTGGATCTTCACTAACCATATTATGTACCTGCTCAATGATTTCTGCTGTGGTTGCAGTTTTTGCTCGTCCTTCGCGTGGATCGTCTTCAAGGCTGGTACGACCACGTTTAAATTCACCAGCCCAAAATTTAACGGTGCGTTTCGAAGGTGAGGACTCCTTATACACTTCTAACAATTGTTCATAAATTTCCTTTGCTTTTAAACCCTTCAAAACAAAGAATCTAATGACTGCACGATGTTAAATTTTTTCCATATTAATCAATGACACGTCAACTTCAAATGACTTGTAAACAAAGAAAGAATTGACAGAATGACTTGCAACTTTGCATGTGTTCTCAGGACAGTTATACCAACTTGAGAAAAAAAAGTTTGGAGCTAGCAGTGCCATCTCTTGGTAAGCGCAGGAACTTTTCAACCAACCTGTAATTCACAAGCTAACTGTGCTTTTATAATTCATAGCTAATTGTAATTTTTTAACTTGATTGGTCTTGAAAAAATCTTTGAATTAAAATGTTCTCCTAGTGTTTTTTACATTAAATCTTGAAACACTTTTTCGCTTTTCTAAAAAACGCCAAGTTTCGTCATTAACTTTTTTTTGCGAAAAAAAACCGTCAATCCAACCAAGGAAACGCTTGATAAATATTATGGGGACTCTGCATTATCGATTTCAATGGTAAAAAAGTCGTTTACTGACTTTCGTTGTGGCCTTACAAGCACGGAAGATGCTTGTAAGGAAGATGAGAACGATCTGGACGCCCAGTTAAGGTCTCTACACTCAAAACAATTGAAAAAAATCACGATATGGTGTTGGCCGATCGGAGATTAAATGTGTGATAGATTGTGAAAGACATAGGCATCTCACATGGCTCATTTGTTTCAGTTTTTAACGATCACTTGGGTATGAAAAAGTTTTTCGCAAGATGGCTGCCGCGTTTGCTCACAATCGACCACCAACGGAATCGTGTGACAGCTTAGTTTCCACGGCAAAAATCCATGAAGTAGACTACGAATTGCCCCCTCATACGCCTTATTTTCCGGATTTAGCCCCCAATGACTATTTCCTATTTCCAAACCTAAAGAAATGGCTCGATGGAAAGAGATTTGGCTTCAACGATGCAATTATTGATCAAATAAATGCCTATTTTATGGACCTCTAAAAATCCTGCTGTAAAACACAGGGTAAATGACGGAACTTGCTCAAAATTTGACAGAAGTCTAATATTAACAGGTGGTACTTGGTGACAGCAGTGTTGCATTTCATATAACTACGACGAAAGTTCGAAAAGTCACGGACTTATTGATCCGTCCACGTATATTACAGGTACAGTGGAAAGGTCGCCTTACAAAAGGCAGAAACAGAATTAGCTTAAGTGACTTATGAAAAGAAAATGATGTGAAGAGAAAAATTGAAAAAAAATATATATAAATAAATTTTTTTTTTCTAAAATTTAGTTTCATACCAATACAAAGCTTAAGTTACTTAAGCCAATTGTAGTGGGGCCTTAAGGTTTACACATTCTCTTATTAAAAACTGTTAAATTTTTTATTTAGGATGGGTGCGAACTGGCTAATTCAAATCTTAACTAAATTCAGGTTTTCAAATTTTTATGAAATTTAAAAAATTTTCAAATACTTTTTCAAGGATATTTTAAAAACTTTTGTCAATTTGTATTTGGTTAAGAATTTCTTTAGCTTAATACGAAAAATTTTGTAGATTGCAAAAGTTTAAATTAAAAATCTAATTTTTGAAATGGATCAATCCATGACTCTTATTATAAGATAAAGTGTATAAAAAAAGTTGACGCCTGCTATTTTTTGCACCAGTTTTAAGGGTCGCAATTTGACTGTGAAAATAATAACAAGATTTAAAATGGCCGCTCATTCATATCGTGGTTTTCTGGTGTAATTAATAAGTTATATATATTTAAAATGTTAAAAAAAAAATTAAAAAAGTTTAATATTTCAATGTTGCTTCTTACGTTGGGCGCCATTTTTCAAAGCTCCTAATTCACAACATTCATAAAATCAAGAATCTCAAGTTAATCCATATTTAAATACAACCTTAATTTGTTTGGTGTTCTGCAACTTCAATATTACAATATTTTGTACTTAATATTTGTAGTGTTTGCTCTACCATGTCTTCAGTGTAAAGAATAAATAGCTGTTGAAACTCTATTAATTGCCATCTATAAATTTTCTTCTCAAGTATTAAATTTCCAGCATTATAATTCCATGTATATATTACCAGAAAACTTGCTCAAAAATATTTTCGCTAATACTACGTTCTCTCAACATAATCTTTTCGACATTTTCTTTTGCAGATATGTTAACGAATTGAATAGTTTTTTGAAATCTCGACCCGATGTATTAGCCAGTGAATTGGCTAAAAATAAAGTACGCAAAACGGTTGAAAATAATAGTCCAAATCCAGCGACTGCAACGGCACCTGCAACAAAATCGCTAGCCAAAGAGAAACCACAAACATATGAACATTTAAAACCATCTAAAGATATAATAAAGGAGAAACCAATAAAGGAAGCTACCATAGCTGTACCATCAACCTCACAACAGGCTACAGATAATAAATCAAACATTGAGAAACCAAAACGTAGACGTACACCCACACCACCATTAACAAATACAAATGCTACCACTTCAACATCGAGCGCGACATTTGTTACACCCGCGCCCGGTGAAATACCCATATTTACTAATGAATTTTTGGAACACAATAAAGTCGTCGATATGGAATTACGTTCGTTGCGTAAATCAAAAACAGATTTGGAACAACAAAATTCAGTTTTAGAAAAACATGTGGAAAATATGAAATTTGGCGTGGAAAAAATGATGTCGGAAAATAATGAGATACAAGAAAAGAATCATCTTTTGGAAATATATTTGGATAAATTAAAAAAGAAGTTAGCTCAAGCCTTTAGTAGTTTACCACTGCCTTCGGCTCCCAATGGTGCCACAGTGGAAAATATTGATAAATATATGCAGGATCTATATAGAATGTCAACTTCCAATTCTCATGGTCCTGCGACTTTAAATAAGGCTAAGGATATTATTAGAAAATTAGATTTACAAATACAACTTTAAATATATTTCTTAAACAAATACACAATTATCGTTTTTGGAAATATCGCTTAACTTTATAAAATTATTTGATTTATCACTTTAAGCTGATTTTAACACTTTAAGCTGAACTCTCAATATTGTTTATAAATTTGTCTAAATAATATGTTTCCCAAAACCAAATTCTTTTTTTTATTTATCAAAATTTTAAGAATTTTGAATTAATTTTTAGGTATTTTTTTTTTAAGTTTGATTTTTTATAATAATAAAACAAAACATTCCTCTAAAAAAAAATAATTGTCTTTAAATCAAAGAAAACGTTAATTTAAACAAATATTTTAATATCAAGCAGAAACTAGAGTATTTAAAAAAAAGCTGACTTTTTCAAAAGAACCGAAATTGGGTTTATTCGAAAAATCGTTTTTTAAAAAACCGATTTTTGTTCTTATCAAAAAAACCGGTTACCGATTAACTGGTTTTTTATTTTCCATTAAAACGAAAAAACCGGTTACTGCTTTAGCGGTTTTTTTTATTTCACATTAAAACGGCATCGAAATATCGTTTTTAAAAAAACCGGTTTCTCTTCTCACCAAAAAACCGGTTACCGGTTAAGCGGTTTTTTATTTTACATTAAAATGGTTTCGAAAAAATGTTTGAACCGGCTGTACAAAAATCCCAATAATCCAAAAAGTTGAGTATTCAAAAATCGTTTTTAATAAAACCGGTTACCAGTTACCGATTAACCGGGTTTTTTATTTAACATTAAAATGAAAAAACCGGTTATCGGTTTTTTATTTTACATTAAAACGGTTTCGAAAAAATGTTTGAACCGGCTGTTCAAAAATCCCAATAATCCAAAAAGTTAAGTACGTTAAAACGATTTCGAAAAAATGTTTGAACCGGCTGTACAAAAATCCCAATAATCTAAAAAGTTGAGTATTTAAAATCAAAAAACCGAGATAGGGTTTATTTTAAAAATCGTTTTTTAATAAAACCGGTTACCAGTTACCGATTAACCGGGTTTTTTATTTAACATTAAAACGAAAAAACCGGTTACCGTTTAACCGGTTTTTTATTTTACATTAAAACGGCATCGAAAAAATGTTTAAACCGGCTGTACAAAAATCCCAATAATCCAAAACGTTGAGTATTCAAAAATCTGGCCTTTTCAAAAAACCGAGATAGGGTTTATTAAAAAAATCGTTTTTTAATAAAACCGGTTACCAGTTACCGATTAACCGTTTTTTTTGTATTAAAACGAAAAAACCGATTACCGGTTCAGCGGTTTTTTATTTTACATTAAAACGGCATCAAAAAAATGTTTGAACGGCTGTACAAAATCCAAAACGTCGAGTATTCAAAAATCTGGCCTTGTAAAAAAAAACCGGGATTGGGTTTATTCGAAAAATCGTTTTTTTTAAAAACCGGCTACCAATTAAAAGGTTTTTTTGTTTTACATTAAAACAAAGATACCGGTTACCAGCTACCGGTTAACGGAATCGAGAAAATCTTTGATCGCCTTAAAAAAATTCAAATATTGATATTAAAACAAGTCTTGAAAGATAATATTTTATTTTAATATTTTAAAGAAATAGTGGCAGGTATTTCACTTGGGCGAAGTCATGTAAATTCGTTTATTTTTTTAGCACATTTGTGTCACAACATTAAGTTAAATAGAAACCGCCTTGAAATCACACCAAGTTAGGTTTCTTTTAAATTTAAATATGTTTCTACTTTTAAAATGAGAACACAACATTTATAAAATTGGAAAAATTAATTTAAATACAAACAATTTTATTTGGAACTAAGGGTAGGTTCGGACTGGCTAAATAAAATCTAAACTAAATTTAGGTATCCAATTTTCTATGAAATTTAAAAATATTTTCAAACATCCCAACAAACAATATGTTCCGTTTACGTCACGGTTTTGGACCGTCATAAACGGAATCCAACTCCGCTTACGTATCATTTTCTAAATCCGTAAACGTGCCAGAAAACGGATTTTAAGGAACACCGAAACTGATTCGAATCCGTTGAAAGTTCATCAATGACGATCCGTTTACGGACCGATATATCGGATGAAAAACGGAGTTGTCCGTTGAAAGTTCGTCAATGACGGATCGTTTACGGACCGATTTATCGGATGACAAACCGAGTTGTCCATTAAAAGCCCGTCAATGACGGACCGTTTACGGATCGGTATTCGGTCCGTATTCGTAAAATAACAAAGAAAAAAAAACCTACAAATTTAATTAAATGAAATATTCATCTCCAGCATCTCTATCCATCACTGCGGTTATGGCCCATTGAATATCATGAACAAATAAAACAAAATTTTAATTTAGGTTTAATTGGTGACGTTTACGAAATGATGTAGCATACAACGCAAATTTGCACATTTTTTTTAACAAAATCTATTATAAATTGGCAGACAGCATTTTTATTTGCAAAAATGCATAAATTTGCACACATCACCGTAAAACTTGTTTTAAATTTTATAAATATTTACCTCATAGATATTACTTAAATTTATTTTCGGAGTGAGATGTAAGTGAGCATGTGTTTTTCTAAACTTTACCGCGCGACCCGTATAATGATCTTAGACATGTTTTTATTATTCGTTTTTGACACGAAAACGTATTCAAAAGCAGTTAAAGAAAAATAAATTCAATCCGAGAAAGTCCGTATTTGACGATACAGAAACGGATGCACCAAAACGGAGCCAAAACGTATTATTTTCGAAAATTCAATTATACGGTCCGTTAATGTCCCGTTTGTATACACTCAGAAAAAAAGTTCGTAGAAAAATTTGTAAACGGTTTTCAATCCCACTACTATTTTTGTACTGATTTTTAGTAAAAAATGTACATTTATTTACATTTTACAAATTATAGAGTTTTTACAGAATATTTATAAATTTTAGTAGCTAATTTCCGAAATCATTTTACAAATATTTGAAAACCGATTTGCTAAAATTACTAATTTTAAAAAAGTGGATATTGTAGAAAATATTATTTCTAATTAAAACTTACACCTACAAACTTGAATTGCCTTAAAATGATTAAAAAAGGGATCGGAAGTGAATATACCGACTTATATCTGAAAATAGTTCTGAAAATCAGACCTAAAAACAATTTAAATTTTACCTTAAAAGTAAAAAAAAAAAATATTGACTAAAATATTTTTCAAAACAGAAATTAATTTTGTATAAAATAAAATTTTGTATAAAATATTTTTTAAAAAAAAATAAATAAAATCAAAAAAAAAAATTGATGCTCGATAAAAAAATAAATTTAAAATTTTGTACTAATACTCACAATATTTAGTAAACTTTTTGGCAGATTTTAGCAAACCGGTTTTAAATTCCGCCTTACAAAAATTTTACTAAAATTTGGTAGCGGCTACTAATTTTTCTTCTAATTTCATTTTACTACACGTCAGCAGACATGTGTTGCTAAGATTAACAAAAAATACCGCTGGGCTCAAATTAGCAAAATTTCCCGTAATAATAGCAAAATTTTTCAGTTGCCATTACAGACTATTTTTGGTGAGTGTACAAGCTT
The DNA here is from genome assembly GCA_949748255.1 of Eustalomyia histrio. NCBI lineage: Eukaryota > Metazoa > Arthropoda > Insecta > Diptera > Anthomyiidae > Eustalomyia > Eustalomyia histrio. Next base: position 146,076,970 of record OX456525.1, read on the forward strand.
TAACGGATACGACGTACTTACGGTCCTTAAAAAATTAACTGTTAGCTTTGTAAGCAGCACAAATTCAAATTACTATTTTTTATCCCACGTTTCAGTGGTATTATTTTCTACCTTCAGTCATTAGGATTTTTTCAATCTGGCAATAGTTAAAAATAGTAGCAACACCCCAAAGGCATTTTAACCTTTTAACTATGGAGGTGGTGGTCAATTTTACCCGTTTTTAAATTTTTTGTTAAAATTAATAAAAAATAATTTATTTTTTTTTTTTAATAAAAAATTTAGAAATTTTTTTATAAAACAAATAATTATGAAGAAATGTTTTTTTATTAGAATTTTTAGTAAAATTAATAGGGGTAAAATTTATCCCACCTCACAAGCTATGTCTAAAAATTTTACCTATGTAGGTATTATTGGTTAAGAAAAATTAAACTTGTCAATATTTGAAATATTTTTAATATTTTTTTAAAATTTTTTTTTTCAATAAAAAATTTTTTTTAAATATTTTTTTTCCAAAAAAAATTTTTTTTTAAATTTTTTTTTTCAATAAAAAATTCGACAGCTTTTGAAAAAATTTCTTCTTAAGAATAATTTATAGAAATTACTATTTTTTTAGAATAAATAGTAACTTATTGAAATCTTTAAATTAGTAGCAGCTAATGTCCTCTTATTTATCCCCTTGTAGTGTGTTTTCTCAAGGAGTTTTCTTATAGTGTAATGTTGACTTCGATCACACAAATATTAAATGTTTCCCTTAATTAAAACAAATGCTCAAATAATTCCCGTGAGATTATAACAAACATGATTGTACATAAATTATCGTGAATTATTATAAGATTTTTGTAAGAGAGGGTGGTTTCCGCACTAAATTGCAATGAGAATTTCACTTTTAGCGGCAAACACCCCAAAACTCTTAATCTGTGTTGGTTTTTATTTCTCTATTGAAGGTTGATTTCAAGTTTTTGATACACATTTTATTTATTCAATAAATTGCATTAAAAATGGTAATAATATTTTGGCAATGAATAAAGTAAATGTCATTTGTATACGATAATGCTTGAATGATAGAGATTTTGTAAGCTACGTATTTCAAAGATGCTTTGAAGGGGTGTTTGTTTATAGCAGGGATGAGACTGATGGGTACGAAATAAATTAAATAAAGAAATTGTAAAAGATGTACTAAATACTTTTCAAGGAAATAAAACTCAAAAAAATTCTCCGTCAAAAACAAGTGAAGGCCTTAACGCCGCTTTTAATCCCAAATGTGATCAGTAAAATTTGAAATTTCGATATGAACTCCCAGGTTTCCGTACTAAAGCATATTTTACTGATTTCGCCAAAAACAAAGTAAAAATAAAAGTCAAAAAAATTTTCCGTCCCAGGTTTCCGCTCTAATGGTTATTTTACTGATCACGCCGACATAAAAAAATAAAATTAAAAAAAAAAAATTCTCAGTCAAAAACAAGTGAAGGCCTTAATCCCAGGTTTCCACACTAAAGAATATTTTACTGATCACGCCGACATAATAAAAATAAAACTCAAAAAAATTATCCGTGAAATCATATCAAAAGAAGTAAACAGAAATAATTGAAATAAAAAAATCTTTTAAATTCCTAATCAATATAGTTCTATAAATCATTCTTTCACAATATGTTAACCTTTTTTTTATCACTTGTCCCGCTACAAAAAAAGTTAATTTTGTTATATTTTAATTGTTACACAAATTTCCCTCAAATTTCATTTATCATCTCTATTGAGAAAGCATGTGTGAAAAATGTAATAATGACGTCACGTGTGGGATGGTACACAAATCTGTTTAAATACGGTGTTATTGTTTTAGGATTCTTTTTTTTTGCAAAAATAAATCAAAAAAATATATATATAATCTTTTGTTTCGCTATTGATTTTTGTGATTATTATGGAATTATGTACACTTAAGTAAATTAAATATTTTGATTTAAAAAAAATCGATATTACAGCAATTTTTCTTGAGAAGACCTTGTAAAAAATTCTAAATTTTAAAGGCCGATGTTGATTTTGAATAAAACACAAATTATTTAGGAAATTATTGTCATTTCTTTTTATTATGATAATATGGTATGGTTCAATTATGTATGGAACAAAATATCGGCCAAATGGCCGCCGCGACCTCGGCGGCACATCTCCATCAGATGGTCCAAATATTCGATGACGCTGAGGCATGCCGTTAATGTGCCGAATTATCTCATCCTTTAGCTGTTGAATTATTGCTGGCTTATCGACGTACAAAGAAAGAAGTCCAATTGACATCTCCACCACGTGAGATAACACGGCCATTGAATTTGTCGCGCAAAAGAGCTATTGTTTCGTTAGCTGTGTGGCAAGTGGTACCGTCCTGTTGAAACCACATATCGTCCAAGGTCATATCCTCGATTCCTGGCCACAATAAGTTCGTTATCATCTCGCGATAGCGAACAACATTTACGGTAAATGCTTGGCCGACCTTATGACACACTATCGAGAACAACAGCAATGTTTTCTGCAGAACGAACTGTTCGAGTATGCACAGGTGTTTTCACAGACCCGGTTTGCTGAATTCTCCCGATTGTGGGCACATTTGGTCGATTATGCTGAACAAAAAAAATCACGAAGTGCACGAAATGCATTTTGATTTGAACGTCCATTTTCATAATAAGCCTGAATATCTTTTACGCGTTGCTCGATTGTGTATCTTTCCATGGTTCAAACCGAGTTGGTCTGAAATTGAGAAATGTCAAATGAAATGCAGAAAAAAAACTTGACGTTAAGGTATGGTTCACATTCAACATCGGCCCTTAAAATTAAACCACCCTTTTTTATGGTAACTTTTAACAATGTTTTTTTTGCAATTTAAAACAATTTTTAATTTGTAAAAATAATTATTTTAAAAGCTGCTATAGCTGATGTCCGGAAGCACCACCTCTAAAAAAGGTGTCTTGCGGTGACAAAAATATCTCTAAACAAAATAATTAGTAAAAAATATACTTAAAAAGTCTGTGTTAAAATTAGAGACTGATTAGAGTTCAGCCATTTGCAAGAAATCTTGCTCCAAAAGCACTTTACTCATTATAGAGGAGCGCGTAACTTCGACAATATTCTCCCTTATCAAAATATTCTAAAAATACTTTTTGATTCGCCAGATTGGCAAAAAATTTTCCGAGTGTGTTCTTTTACAATAATAAAAAATCGATTTTTAAAAATCCCATTTCACACATAACAACTTTTGTTGCGGCAATTCTTGTCAATTGTCTTTAAAACTTGCCTTTATATTCACACAGAAAAATTTTTTTCAGCAATTTTCGTTTAAAATGAATAAAAAACAAAACGAAGAATAGAAAAATAAAACGTAGAATAGAAAAACAAAACAAATTCCGAGAACAAGCAACTCCCTACCAATTACCACTCTTCTGTTCCCTCTCTACAACAAACTCAAGAGTTTCGCAACAAAAGTTTTTTGTGTGAAATGGGACTAACTGTATATAAGATGTATGTATTTTCCTTATTAGGAAGTAAATCAGGGATGGAAAAGTTGATAATTATACTTTTTTTGATACTACTTGATTTAACAAAGTAGCGTAATACTACCGATACTCTCACTGTTTGTAATATTGAACATCTCTTATAGAATATTTTTGTAAATACAAAAAAAAATATTTTTTAATAAGGCATCAATAATGGAATTTATATATACAAAAAACTTTTGTTATTTTTTTGTGACTTAAATTTTTATTTTCAAAAAATCTTTATATGAAAAATAACAATTTACAAACATTAAAAAAAAAAAAAAAATGTTAGAAATTGAATTTAAATTTTAACAAATATTTTTAATTACTTAAAATTTTGTAATACATTTTTATGTGTATAGATAGAAATTTAAATTGCATTAAATGTTGAAAAAAGGCATCAGAAGTGAAAATACTTTTCACAACTTTTCCAAAAATAGGACATCCACTTAAAATAGCACTAAAAACGATTTTAGTTCTAAAAATCAGCCCTTAAAACAATTAAAATTTTACCTTAAAATCCAAAAAATTTACTAAAAATATTTGTCAAAACAAAAATTAGCAAATTAAAACTAAATGTTAAATTCGTTTATGCTTTTACTATTTTTTAACCTTTGATTTTTAATTTTGTATAAAATATTTTTTGAAAAAAAAACATAAAATAAAAAAATATTGCTCGATAAAAAAACATATAAATTTGTATATTCGAATTCGTAAACCCCTTAAAATACTGATTTCCAAAATACGTATTTTCGTTTTTTTTTAAATTCCATACAAAATTTTAAATCGAAAATTGAAAATTGCGAAAATACGCAATTTAAAAAGAAATGAGCAGCTTCAAAGTGTAGCAAGTGTATTCAAAAATAATTCAGTTAATTAGTGCATTTTAATAATATTTTTATTGTAAATTAAAATTTTTCTATATTTTACAATTCAGTTTACAGCAATTTACTAAAATTTATTAGCACAGCAAACATGATTTTGCTAAGGCCGAGTTTTTGTGATGTGAGTTAAACTTGGTTTAGTTAAACCGAAAATTAATTTTGTCGGCCATTTCCATGTTTATTAACATTAATTTGTTGGAACAACTTTTCTTTGCATAAAATTTTGGTCTTCATTGAAATAAAATAAATTAAAACAAATTTTAAAATCAGTATTCAAGTTACAAACTGCGATAAACTGAGTTTAAAGATAATTTACATCCTAAAAACTTGGCCTAAGATTAACAAAAATTACCGCTGGGTTCAAATTAGCTAAATTTCCCGTAATAACAGCCACATTTTCAGTTGCCGTTACAGACTTTTTTTTGGGAGTGTAGTTGTATAATTTTGGTTAATATTTCTTTCTGCATTGAATTATAGTTTTCACCAAATTTGTATAAAAAAGTTGTTAAGAAGGGTTTTTATGTAAAAATTTTTAAAAATGTTGAAGATGATGGTCCCGCTTTTCGGATGAAATTGTATAAACAATTTATAATTATATTTATCTTCCTTTATTCGATCTTCAATATTATATTATTCCTTCAAATCGAGTTTAAGATCTTTTTATAAAAAATAATAATGATTATTTATTATATCCTTCCAATATTTCGTCTCCACATTTGGTGACTTCTTCAGGGAAATTATATAATTTGAAGAAGTTACCCAATGTGGAGACGAAATATTGGAAGGAAATAATAAATAATCATTATTATTTTTTATAAAAAGATCTTGAACTCGATTTGAAGTAATAATATTTATAATTATAATTATATTTAATTTTTATAATTTTTTTTTATAATATATTTATATGTAGGACATTATTTATTTCTTAATGCAAAACAATATAACTACACTAAGATTAATCAACATGTGATAAGTTTAAATTTTCTGTTTGTTAGGTAACTAAAGTTGAATTACATTCATCTGGTCTCCTACTGAAAGTTTTTCCTTTTTTTTTTTGGTTTAATATAAAAAAAAATATATATTTTCAACGTATGTTAATTTTATGTAAAAACAAATTTTATAAACGATTTGTAATCATTTTTATTTTTATGTTTTATAATATAATGTAATTTTTTGTTAAAAAAATAATTTGTACTCTGAGAGTCAATAAAGTATTTTTAAATATTTTTTTGATATTAAAAAAAAATCCAATTATCCATCCCTGAAGTAAATGTCTTTGCAGTAATGATCTTTGTTTTTACTCATATTACTAGCAACAACAAGAACTTGCTAAAGCTTTAATAACAACAACATCTCTAATACTTATTTATTACTTTTCTAAATCTCTTCGTTGCAGTTTATAGTTGACACGCATACGGCTCGGATGTTCGGTAAAAGTGTTATTCAATTTAATTTAATTATTTATTAAAATAGTAAATAAATTTGTAATATTTTTGCATAAAAATGTAGTGTAAATGTAACTTAATAGTTTTCTATAAAAAAAATCGCAAAATATTTGCATTAATTGTATGAAAAAAGTGTTTTAATTTTAACAAAATGTTGCGTCTGCGAGCCGGTCGGTGTTTTTCTTTTGTTCGGTCGTTCGTTTCGTTTGCTTCTTAGAAAAAGAAGATGGTGTGTTGTGTTTGTGTGTGTGTTTTAAATGTAGTATGTATAAGCTGCATAAAATGTCAAATAAGAAAAAAATTATAATGGCAAAATTTGTTTAAATGAAAAAAAGTGTTAAATAAAAATATGTGTGTTCAACACACACACACACATGTATAAATCATGTTATTTCTTTTTTTTGGCAAGTAATGTAAAAAATTTTGTGTTAAGGTTTTGTTTTTTTTTCAATTGCTTTGGTGAATTTTTTTTATAAAACTATACGGACAAGGAAATTAAGAAAGGTATGTTTTTATTCAATTTTACTTTTGAGGTTTCCTATAAAATGTAGAATAGCTTTAGGAAACAACAGAGTTACCGTGGAAATTTGTTGCTTTATTATATGGGCAAATTTTAAATATCTTAAAATCCCCAAACTTTCGTCTTAGTTTACGAGAAAAATTTATTTAAAAATTTTTAATAAAATTTCATACACAATTTTGTTCGGAAAATAGATGATTTCAATTTAATAAAAAACAGATGATTTCAATTTAATAAAAAAAAATAGATGATTTCAAATAAAGTTTTTTTTCGCCCTTCTGGCATTTTTAAATTAAGCTTTTGGGGAAACTCATGACTTGGTTTAGGAGATAAATCGATTTAAAAATTTTTAATACAATTTTCTTATATGTAAATTCTATTTTTGTTGAAAAAAAAAATATATATGAATTCAATTTATGCTCCTTGTCGCCCACCGGGGCTTGGTTTGCGAGAAAATCGATTTAAACATTTTTACTAAAACTTCATATAAAATTCGATTTTTGATCGAAATATACATAGATGATTTTAAATTCAACACCTTTCGCCCTCCTTGGCTTAGTTAAATTAAAAATCAATTAAAATAGAGGAATTTAATTTAAAATCATTTAAACTCATATTTTCTATCTTTTCATGAGATCACAATAAATACACGTGCAAATTTAATTCACAAAGAAATATTATTATATATTAGTACATACACTCAACAAAAAAAGGCTGTAAGGGCAACTGAAAATTTTGCTACTATAACGGGAAATTTCGCTAAGCGGTATTTTTTGCTAATCTTAGCAACACATGTCTGCTGACGTGTAGTACAATGAAATTAGTAGCAAAAATTAGTAGCCGCTAATAAATTTTAGTAAACTTTTTGGTAAAGTGGAATTTAAAATCGGTTTGCTAAACGCAGCAATTTAAGTTTGTAAGTATAAGTTCAGATATAAAATTTCCTTCAATATCCTCTTTTTAAAAATTGGTAAAATTTTTTTTTAGTAAAAAAATTTGTAAAAGGTTTTCAGTACCACTTTAATATTTTTGTATTGACTTTTAGTAAAAAAAATTATTATTTAGTAATTTTTTTTTTGCTGTTTACATTTTACAAATTACAGAATTTTTACACAATATTTACAAATTTTTGTTGCTAATTTCAGAAATCATTTTTCAATATGCACTTTTTTGAAATAATTTTTTTTTTGCGAACTTTATCAACTCAAAACTTTATAAAATTAATTTCGAAATTAGCAATAAAATTTTGTAAATATTCTGTAATTTGTAAAATGTATATAGCAAAAAAATTTGCATAATAATAGTTTTTTTTTGCAAAAAATTAGTACATAAATTGTAAAAAGGGATGGAAAACTGTTTCAAAATTTTACTACTAACAGTTTTTTTTCTGAGTGTACTTGTTATTTTAAACTCAATCCTACAATAATTTTTCATACAAAATATTTATATGTTATAATAATTTTTAAAAATTAGTAAATTTTTTTGTTGCTAATTTAAGCAACTCGGTTTTCAAAAATTTGTAAAATCAATTCTGAAATTAGCAAAAACAAAATTTGTAAATATTCTAAATTCTGTAATTTGTAAAATGTAAATAAAATTTACTAAATAATATTTTTAATACAAAAATTGTAAAAAGGGATGGAAGACAGTTTAAAAATTTTACTACTAACAGTTTTTTCTGAGTGTACCTATTATTTTAAACTCAATCCTACGATAATTTTTTATACAAAATATTCATATGTTATAATACTTTTTAAAAAATTAGTAAATTTTTCTGTTGCTAATTTAAGCAACTCGGTTTTCAAAAATTTGTAAAATCAATTCTGAAATTAGCAAAAAAAAAAGAAAAATATTCTAAAATATTAATGACATTTACTAAATAATATTTTTTTTTTTGCAAAAAAATCAGTACAAAAATAGTAAAAAGGGATTTAAAACAGTTTACAAATTTAACTACTAACATTTTTTCTGAGTGTTCATGTTATTTTAAATTCAATCCTACCATAAAATATGTAACAAGAATTTAAAAAAAAAATTAATATCAAAAAAACTTAAACATGATCGGACATGTTTCCTATACCGGTAGACCTTTCTTCAAATTAAGTATCAACAATTTGTGAACAAATTTTTTTTTTAATTATAAGAAATAATTTGTTTTTCTCTATCTTTTAGTTACCTTCCTTGATTTTTAAAAGCTTTTTATATTAAATTTAATGTTATTTCTGCTTGAATTTAAACTATTTTTTTTTCTGGGTGTAAAATTTACAAAATTTTTTAAGACTACTTAAGTGTGCTTTTATAGAAAACTAATCTTTTGTTTTGATAAAATTTTATGATTTCATAAATATTAACAGAAATGGAGGTTATAAAAGATTCGGCCTGGCCAAATAGAACTACGGTTTTTTGTTTGCTGGCTTAGGATGTTTTTTTATATATTTATTGAGCACAAACATTTAGTGTTTCAATAAAATTTTAAAAGATTATTATAAAATTTTCCGTTATAAAAGTTTTTTTTAAAAATATTTGTGTTAAAAACTGGCAAATTTCCTATAAAATGGAACTCTTATTTTTGTGTGAGAAAAAACAGCTGATTTTTAACGGTTTAAATAAAGCTTTTAAAAAGTACTTTTGTTTTAATTTTTTATTTATTTTATTATCATTCTCATATTATTTCATTTAAATTCTCCCATTTTTTTCTCTCTCTCTCTCACACCAATTTACCTAAAGTGTGGTGAATTTCTGTAGAAGAGGTTGTATTGTTTTTAAAACACACACTTGCTGAACCATTATAGTGGTTCATTAAACATCTTTTAAAACTTCAAATTTAGTTGAGTAACGTCGACCACGGTATGCGGATGTCTGAAAACGATTAAACGGAAACGTTAAGTGTGTATAAAAGTTGCAATACAAACACGCGTACGTTAAAATTATGGGCACATAACAGAAAAAAAATCATGTGTTTTATTTAAGAAAAAAATTTAATAAAAAGTGTGTTTTTTTTACAATTAAAGAATAGCTGCTGGAAATAAGAAAGAAATCTTAGAAAAAAATATGCAATAAATATTCAAAGAAATTGTGTTTTTATTGACAAGAAAAAGAAATGAGTTAAAATCTGTCATTAAATTTATGAAAAGTGTAAGAAAAAGAGTATAGTGTTTGTGTGTATACAGGTGTAACGAAAGAAAAAAAATCCAAAGTTTTTTACTCTTCCCTGAACATCTTAATGTATGTATATAGGAAATGTATTATCTTAAATTTTCTAAAATTTTTGCAATAAGAGTTTATTGTCGTTGTGTATGTCTAAATTTATGTTGATTTTTTTTGTGTTTGACAAACAGCCGGGCGTAAACAAAAGTAAGTGTTGTTGCCACTATTAAAGTGTTAATGAGATAAATTAATTAGAAAACATTGTTTTTGTTAACAATAACTTTAATTATTAGCTGGTTACTGCTTTTCAGTCGTTTTCTATCTCTTAAATTCTATTTTAATACAATTAGTTTGTCGTATATATTTTATCTCTAACATGTTGTCATTTATCTTGTACAAATGGTGGTGATTATGATAAGAATAAATCTTACAACATCTCGGATGTGGAGGCTAAAAAATCAATAAAATTGTTTATGTGTTCTTATGTACAAAAAAAAAATAGTTAAAACAAAAAGTTATGCAAAAATTGATTTGTTTTAACTAAAATACAACCTTGGGAAATTAAATGTCAATAAATATGTCATTAGCGGTAGACTCTTTAAAGTGACATAACTATAGAGTATTAACTCATTTTGGACACAGTGTTCCGTGTTTAACCCAATAGGTACATTTAAATGACTTTATTTTTTTTTTATTAAAAAAATATAATTCACTGATTTAAAAAATCAGTAAAATCTCAACTACAATAGTAATTGAAGAAATAGAATAGAAGAAAAGTTAGTAGAAAAATTTGTAAACGGTTTTCAATCTCAATTTACTATTTTTGTACTAATTCTTAGTAAAAAAAATTATTATTTAGTAAATTATTTTTGCTATTTACATTTTACAAATAACAACATTTTTATAAAATATTTACAAATTTTTAATTTCAGAAATTATTTTTACAAATTTTTGAAAACGGATTTGCTAAAATTAGCAAAAAAAATACTAATTTTAAAAAAGTGGAATGAAATTTAATTTCTACACTCAAAAAAAAAAAAAAAAATAATAAAATAAATAAATTAGTAGAAAAATTTGTTAACGGAGTTTTCAATCTCAATTTACTATTTTTTAGTACTGATTTGTAGTAAAAAATTATTATTCAGTAAATTTTTTTTGCTCTACATTTTAGAAATTACAGAACTTTCACAGAATATTTACAAATTTTTGTTGTTTTTAATTTTTGAAAACCAATTTGCTAAAATTATCAAAAAAAAATTATTATTTTAAAAAAGTGGATGTTGATGAAAATGTTTTTACTACACTCAGAAAAAAAAGTTAGTAGAAAAATTTGTAAACGGTTTTCAAGCCCAATTTACAATTTTTGTACTGATTTTTATTGTAGTAAAAAATGTTATTATTTAGTAAATTTTTTTCGCTATTTTCATTTTACAAATTACAGAATATTTACTAATTTCTGTTGCTAATTTTAGAAATTATTTTACAAATTTTTAAAAACTGATACTAATTTAAAAAAGTGGATATTGAAGGAAATTTCATTTCTACACTCAGAAAAAAAGTTAGTAGAAAAATTTGTAAACCGGCATTTTAATCTCAATTTACTATATTTGTACTGATTTTTATTGTAGTAAAAAAAAATTATTATTTACTAAATTTTTTTGCTATATACATTTTACAAATAACAGAATTTTTACTATTTTACAATTTTGTGAAAACTGATTTACTAAAATTATCAAAAAAAATTACTTATTTTAAAAAAGTGTATATTGAAGGAAATTTTATTTCTTCACTTAGAAAAAAAAGTTAGTAAAAAAATTTGTAAACTGTTTTCAATCCCAATAAACTATTTTTGTACTGATTTGTAGTAAAAAAATATTATTCAGTAAATTTTTTTTACTATTTACATTTTCAAAATTAGAGAATATTTACAAATTTTTATTGCTAATTTCAGAAACTATTTTACAAATTTTTGAAAACTGATTTGCTAAAATTATCAAAAAAAAAATTATTTGTTTTAAAAAAGTGGATATTGAGGGAAATTTTATTTATACACTCAGGAAAAAAAGTTAGTAAAAAAATTTGTTAACGTATTTAAGTCCCACTTTACTACTTTTGTACTTATTTTTATTAAAAAAAATGTTATTTAGTAATTTTTTTTTACTACTTACATTTTACAAATTACAGAATATTTACAAATTTTTGTTGCTAATTTCAGAAATTATTTTACAAATTTTTAAAAACTGATTTGTTAAATTAGCACGAAAATATTACTAATTTTAAAAAAGTGGATTTTGAAGGAAATTTTATTTCTACACCCAGAAAAAAAAGTTTGTAGAAAAATTTGTAAACGTATTTTAATCCCACTTTACTAATTTTGTAATGATTTTTAGTAAAAAAAATATTATTTAGTAATTTTTTTCTATTTACATTTTACAAATTACAAATTTTAAAAACCGATTTGCTAAAATTATCAAAAAAAAATTATTTCTAATAATTAAAACTTATACTTACAAACTTAAATTGTCTTACATAGGTTGAAAAAGGGATCGGAAGTGAAGATACTTTTCGCAACCGACTCATGTCCAAAAATATGAAATCCAATTAAAATCCAAAAAAATCAGTCCTTAAAACAATTAAAAATTAACCTTAAAATCCAAAAATTTAACTCTTAAAATATTTTTCAATACAAAAATTAATAAATTAAAACAAAATGATAAATTCGTTTTTGTTTTTTTCTCTAAAATAGTTTTTGTCTAAAAATAAATAAAATAAAAAATTGTTGCTCGACAAAAAAAAATAAATTTGTGATTTTTTTTCGTAAAGCAATTTCAAAAGAAATCAGCAGCTTTAAAGTGTAACAAGTGTATTTAAAAATAATTCAGTTAATTTAAGCATTTTTAAAAATTTTTTATAAATTAAAATTTTGAGTTTAGTTCATTATAGTTTAACAAAAATTATTTTTTTGAATAAACTTTTTACAGAATTTTACCATTGTTTAGTAGCGGTTATAGACTTTACTGCTAATTCACTAATATTTAGTAAAGTTTCTAGTTAAAATTAACATTTTCGTATTTAATTTAAAATGTCAACATTTTAGATTTTTTTTTTTTTGCATTTTATAAATAAGTAAAATTATATATGAAATAAAAACAACACAAATTTATTTTCATTTCAAAGTTGTTTCTATTTAATTTAATAATGTTTCTACTTGATTTTAAAATATTTTTTTCTGTGTGTGTCCCTAAGAGAAAAAAATCATAATTAAATAATATTTGAATTAACATCTTAATTTTTTTTTACTAAAGTTTTTAAATTAAATATGAACCTAATTAAAGTAAATATGTTTCTAGTTAAAATTAACATTTTCGTATTATGTTTAAAATGTCAAATTTTTATCACATTTTAAAAATAACTAAAATAAAAATAAAACAAATTTAGTTTGTTTTCAAAGCTGTTTTTATTTTATTTAATAATGTTTCTACTTGATTTTAAAATATTTTTCTGCGCACGGAACTTTCGTTAATTATATACAATTTGTTAATGCATATTTTTGACAAATTTTGTAATAAATGCATATTTTAGCATATTGCATAAAAAATGGCATATTTTTGCATATTTTGATGCATTTTTTTTTCTTTTCTATAAATGCATATTTTTTTAATATTTTAGTAAATTTAAAAAAAAATTTTGGTATATATTATATTTTATATTTATATAAAATATTTTTTTCTTAATAAAAAAAATAAAATTTCAAAATTTCTGGCCGTGAATAATGGTAATTTTCAATTAAAAAAAAATTAAACAAATTTAAAAAGAGATAAACATCTTGGCAAATAAATATCAATCGATTGTTCACGAGTTGTTAAAACTGAAGCTAGGACTAGTCTTACTTCTGTGATAAACATCTTGGCAAATAAATATCAATTATTAAAATTTAATTGATAGTTTTAAAAATGAAAAAAAACAATAATAAATGCATTGTTTTTTTAAATTTCGAATGCATATTTTCCAATTTTTAATACATATTTTATATGAAGACATATTGAAGAATTAAACGTAGGATTGGAATGCCCATTTTTATGCGTAAAAATGTTTAAAATTTATGAAAATTAGAATTCTTTGTATACCGCGTTACCTTTGTGCTTTTTGGCACTTATAATTGTCCAGACTAAGGACAGAGTAAATGTATCTAAAGATGATTTATAGAGGAGGGTTGGGGCAACAAAATTATAGTGGACTTTATATTCCAAACAGCTGCCGCTTTCCCCTTGGGGATGCACAAAAATGTTGAAATATTTTAAATACTAATTGTTTAAATATTTTAAATACTAATGTTCAAATATTTTAAATAAAAATTTTGTTTTAACTAGAATTATATTTACTTTAATAAGATTCATACTAAATTTAAAAATCTTCTAAAAAAATAAGATTTTAATTTAAATATGATATACTAATTGATTTAACTACGATTATTTTTTTTTGTGTGGGACTTTGTTTACACATGAAAAAAAAAAACATGAACTAAAAATTAATCCAAAATTTCCTTTAAAATAGTTGAACAATTTTCCTTAATTTAAGTCAAATTTTATTAAAACTACGAAAAACATTCTTAAAATGAATACAAATTCCTTTGTTTGGATAAAAACGAACTAATTTATATACTCAGAAATAGTTCATATCTTTCCTAAATAATATTTCTTGATTTTAGGTAAAAAAACAACTATATTAAATAAAAATGTATCAATTTTTAAGAAAAACATCTTAGTTTTAAGAAATTTGCATACTTAAATATAATAAAAACTATGTTTGGTTCAAAAAAAAAAAAAAAAATAGAACATAATTTACTACCATTTAGTTCAAAAAATGTCTTTAACTTAAAATGAGAAAGTACTTGAACTTAATGTGGGTTTATTTTTTTTCGTGAGTAGGAAAATTAACTATATTTTAGAAAACTATTTCTTAATTCAGTTTTTAAGTTTAAAATTTTCTAATTTTTAAGAATTGTTTTCTAAAAATTAGTTCAGGCAATTAAAAACAAAAACTAATAAATTTTTTCCTATGTTAAAATAAAAATTTATTTGTTTTTAGAAACTGATGGACTATTTTTAGGGAAAATTTTGATGCAACTTAGTTCAGATAAATTTTAAAAATTTTAATAAAATATTATTATATTTTTTTCAAGTAATGTAATTATCATAGTTATTATTATTTTTATAGTTTATTATTATTTTTTTTATCAAATTTAAGAATAATTTTCACTTAAAAGAAGTGCTATTTAACTTGATGTTAGAAAATATTTTCTTATTTTTAGGGAGTTAAGTCCTAGTTTTTAGTAAAAAAAATTATCCAATAAACTTAAATAAAATAAAAATTTTCTTAAAACCAAGGAAACATTTCCTAACTAACAGTAAAATTTAAGATGTTAAATTAACTAATTATGAGCAAATTTTACTGTTTTCTAATAAAAATTTACTTTTCAGTAGTAAAATTTTTCTATAATTTAGAATTTTTTTACCAAATTCTAAGTAAAATTTGTTTCTTAATTTTAAGGAAAAATTTATGTTATATTGGTAAAAAGTGTCTGGCTGTTTTCATTTTAATTTTTTTTTTTTCAAATAAATTATTTTTTTTTTTAAATTCTAGTTCATTTTTTTTTTGGGTGTAGCAAACATATTTGTAAATTATTCGAACTTAGCACGTTTTCAGTCTTTACAATGAAATATTTTAAATTAAAATCTAACAGTAACTGTTTAGCTTGAAATTATTACACTTTTGTCTTTCATATTTTTTTTTTGATTGTATTTCAAAAAGAAACAAACAAAAAATATTTTGTTTTACTTTGTTTTGAAATAAGATTAAAAATTGTATAAATATTATTAAAACGTGATTTTTTTTGCCTAAAAAGTGTTTGTATTTTTGTACTTTATATGCATAAATATATCAATCATTCCACCATATATCGGCCAAAGTTTAACCTTGGGTCTTTTGATTTGACAGAATTTTTTTTTTCGAAAATTAAAAAAAAAAAAAAAAAAAAGCGTAATTTTCAAAATCCGTATTTTTTTTTAAATATTTCTTCGGATCATCACAATTTATATTGCATTATAACGGTAAACTTATTTTCCTTTTATATTGTCAAATAAAGAATTTTTTAAACTTCAAAAAGAAATGGATTTTTATGACCTCCACCATATATGGTGAGGGTATATATCTGTTTGTCATTCCGTTTGTAACATGTCGAAATATAGGTCTAAGACCCATAAAGTATATATATTCGTGATCCTTATGCAATTTAAGGTCGATTTAGCGATGTCCGTCTGTCTGTCTGTTGAAATGGCGATAACGACGCGAAGACGCTAGCGGGGATGCCTATTTTTACTTAGATTATTGTACATCCTCCGGAGCAGTTTGGTATTGAAAATGAGCAAAATCGGTCCAGCGGTTAAAAAGTTATGGGTGAAAATGTGAAGATACCCTAAATTTTCCATACAAATTGGTGTATTTTAGTACAATTTCATAGTAGCGACTGGTATTTAATAAATTTTCTCATATTTTTTCATCAATCGCTTAGAAATTAATAATATTTTGTACACCTCAGATATTTTTTACCTCAAAAAATTTTTTTCACCACTAAAATTTTTTTTCACCACAAAAAATTTTTTTCACCTAAAAAATTTTTTCATCTTTAAATTTTTTTCACATAAAAAAAATCATTTCTGCATCCATAATTTTACTTCAAAATATTTTTACATTGTTTGCATCAAAAACAATAGAGAACATTGTTGGAGGGTATTCAAAGATTCGGCACAACCGAATTTAAGCATTTTTTACTTGTTTTTTATTGAATTTATATTTTAAATGAATTTTTCTAATTTTTCGATCTAAAACTTTCCTTTTTTTTGGGTCCAAGGTGTAACTATTTTTAATGGGTTTTTTTTATAAAAGCTTTAAATACACTGTCATTTCTTTATGACAGTTACATATTTCAACTGTAATTGTAGTTGTTTTACTTAGGGGAAAAAATTCAATGATTTTTTCAGTTATTTTTTTTTAAACATCTTACAAAATTTACTACATATTAATAACATTTAAAAAATGTATGACGATTCGATGCATATTAATCCTCTAATGCCCAAAACACACAAAAAGCAGTTGGGAGATATTAAGTACACTCACCAAAAAAAGTCTGCAACTGAAAATTTTGCTGTTATTTGAGCTCAGCGGTATTATTTTGATAATCTTAGCCACAGCAGGCATGCTGACGTGTAGTATCGTACAATGAAATTAGTAGAAAAAATTAGTAGCTGATACTAAATTTTAGTAAACTTTTTGTAATGTTTTAAATTCCACATTACAAAAAGTTTTCTAAAATCAGCAACAAAATTTACAAAATATTATTAATATTAGTAGAATTAAATTAGTATAAAAAATTAGTAAGCGCTACTAAATTTTAGTAAATTACTGTCAACTTAATAAATTGTAAAATATAGCAAAATTTTAATTTATACAAAAAAAAAATATTGAAATGCACAAATTAACTCAATTATTTTTAGATATACTTGTTACACTTTAAAGCTGCTAATTTATTTTGAAATTAACTTACGAATACAAAAATTTATATTTTTTTATCGAAAAATTTTTTTTTTTAAAAAATATTTAAGACAAAATAAAAAAAAAAATTCGAAGGCTTAAAGAATAGTTAAAACATAAACGAATTAATTATTTTGTTTTAAAAAATATTTTTAGTACATTTTTTGGATTTTAAGGTAAAATTTTAATTTTTTTAAGGGCTGATTTTAAGAACTAAAAAAAGTTTATAGTGCTATTTTAAGTGAATATTCTATTTTTGGACATGAGTGGGGATCCAAAGTAAACCCTTTTTTCAACCTATGTAACATTTTAAGGCAATTTTAGTTTGTATGTACAAGTTTAAATTATTAGAAATAAAATTTCTTTCAAGATCTACTTTTTAAAAATTATTAAATTTTTTTTCGGTTTCTGAAATTAGCAACAAAAATTTGTGAAATATTTGTAGCTAAAAGTTCTGTAATTTGTAAAATGTAAAAAGCAAAAAAAAAAACCAACTTAATGATAATTTTGAAAACCGTTTACAAATTTTTCTTCAAACTTTTTTTCTGAGTGTAGTTTTTGGCTAAATAAAATTGTTTGTTAAAGCAATTACTTGATGTTGATAGAAAACATAATTTACTACAACTTTTCTGTCTTAAAAAAATATTTTGCTCAACGAACGATTTTCACGCGAAAAAAAAAATTTAAAAATCGCCAAAAATATATCGGGTTTTCCAATAAGGACTTGACAACTTTTTTTTTAAATAAAACGCAAACCATTTGAGATATTTCCAAAACAATCAAAACATTTATGAATGGAACTTGACTTCGTTCATATGGCCATCGCGGGCACGTCGGCAGCGGTCGATTCGTTGGACCCAATTTTTGATGACTCGGTCACACATTTCCGACGTTACGGCCGCTATTTCGCGTTAAATGTTGGCTCTGAGTTCTTCCAACGTCGTCGGCTTGTAGGCATAGACCAATGATTTGATGTAGCCCCAAAGGAAAAAAGCCTAGAGGCGCTAAATCGCACGAACGAGGTCCATTTTATGAGATCACACGCTCACCAAACTTACTTTTCAATAAATCGATTGTAACGTGTGCTGTGGGGCTTGTGGCACCGTCCTGTTGAAACCACATGTCGCCCAAGTCCATGTTTTCCAATTCGGGCCAAAAATAATCGGTAATCATGACGCGATAACGATCGTTATTGTCGACGAAAAAATAGGGCCCAATGAAGCCGCCGGCAGCATGCAAACCGCACCAAGCTGCTATTTTTTGTGGATGAAGTGGTGATTCATTCATGAAGCACATGTGGATTTTCACCAAACCAATAACGCATATTTTGTTTATTGACGAACCCATTGAGCCAAAAAGTGAGCTTCGTCACTGAAGATGATTTTGCTCTTAAAGTTGCGGTCCCCAACTCCGAATTTCGGTAGTACATTTTTCTAATTTGCATACGTTGTTTGTTCGTAACAGTTAGATGATCAGTGAAATAGTGCGTTAACAAATTACATACAAAGTTGTCAAGTACCTATTGGAAAACCCTTTATTTACGCTCTGACATGTATTATTGATAATTGCAAAGGATGTTAAGGTATTATACTTGTAAAATATGGTAAATTATTTGCTGCAGGATTCAAATCTTATGACTCAAGGTAAAAAATTTTCGATTTTCGGCTGATCTTTCTTGAGATGGCCGATATATTGCAAATATTTATAAAAAGACTTAATTTTTGCAATTAATTGTTATTAAATAATTTTGTTGTTTTTTCTCAAGCAATTAAATTATTAAATATAACTGTTTTTAAATATGTAAATTTTATGAAATATTTTTAATATTTTGCAAATATTATATTTTTTTTTTTAAATTTGACAAACATTAATAACAGAAAATGTACAAAATAAATATGTTGTTTGAGTTTAAAATAAATATAATAACTTTAAACATATTGATATTAGATTACACAATTGAAAATAAATATGTTTGCGAACATTAATGTTATACACTTATAAAATAAACTGCACACAGGAAAAATGTTTTAATCAAACAGAAACAACATTAAATTAAAGAGAAACAGTTTTGAAATTAAACTATGTTTTTAATTAATAAAGCCCCGGTAGGCTAGTTGGTAGCGTGCTAGCTTATCAGTGCGGGGGTCGTGGGTTCAATTCCCACCAGAGGCTCTGGTCTGTTTTTCGCTACAACGAGCCGAAGGCCTTTGTTGCTGGTGCTCGGTTAGGGTATTAACATATAATTTGTAATTATATGATTAATAAATAAAAATAAATAAATAATTAATAAAGCAATTAATAACCACTCAAAGCTTAAAACAATTTAAATTTTCTTTACATTAAATGTTTTTTTTAAGTGTAGGCAAAAAAATAAATTTCAAGAGTTCATGTAACACAAAATATTTACGTAAAAAATGTATACTTTAAGCCAGTAAATTAGAAATAATAAAAATAATATACAAATTTATATAAATATTTTTCTTTTTATTTACTTTCAGATTATGTTAAATAAAAATGTTTTTTAAATTGTATAAAATTTAATACAAAAAAAAAAAAAAGAATTCTTGAGTTTAAAAATAAAAATAGAAAAATCTATAAAAAAAAGTGTCTCAAATATAATTTTTAAGTCTCAAGAACTTTCACCCTCGCGTGAGTCTAACAAATCTCATAGCAACACATTTAAAAAAAAAAATAAAAAAAAACAACCACCTGCACCACCCACCCCACTGTCAACTTACCGTTTACAAACCATAAAAATACAACTCTATGGCAAATCATCTGTGTTGTAAACAAAATAACGGTTATTTTCTCATACTCCACAGCATCCATGTTGTGTTGAAAACAATATAACTCACCAGGAGCGAAAGAGTGAGAGTAAGCTTTGACAGTTTTTAAATGAAAGTGGTGAAAAAGGTGTATTTTTGTTATATTATCTCATAACAAAGAGTGCTAACATTTTAAGCCGAATTCATCCTTCATCTCTAACATAATCATTATCCTTCAGTTTTTGACAAGAAATAAAAACAAAAATTACTCATATTAAAGAAAAACAATGGGCCGGCGTACATATTTTAATCGTGCTTCTGCCATCACCTACCCCAGTCGTGTGGAGGGTTGGTTGGATGTTTGTGGTGAGTATTGTATTTAGTTTATGATAATGTTGAATATAATTGTATTGTGTTTTTTTTTTAATTCTCTTTAAAGAAATTTTGTTTTTATTAGGTATGAGTTGTATTCTTTTGATAAAATATTTGTGTTAAGGTTAAGTTGTCTTATTTATGATAGCTCAAGGTAATCAATAGCCTTTAAGAGCAGTTTCTGTTTTATGTTTTATTGTTTAACACACTTTTTTTTTGTATTAAACAATTCAATTTTTTTAAAATTCTTCTTTAAAACTTTATTAATATGAAAGCTTAATTTACACTTTTTTTTAAATGTAGACATCTATATTTGTTTATAGTATCACTAGGGGTCAAAGCCCGCTTTATATTTCACATTTTTAAGTTTCACGTTTGTAGTCAAAAAAGCGTTTGGCCAGGAAGTTAAGGTAGAGACTTTTCCCTTCCTCGTGTAAACTTCAACAAATCAGTAATTAAGTCATACTTCCAGTAACAGGTATAGCAAATTTCAGGCTTCTTGTGCAGGCCGCAAAGGGGGAGATTCCCCCTTTTTTGCTTCTCCCCTTATAAATATGCCCAATTATTCTGTCTTACCAGTTAGTGTATGAGCTAAATCTAGCGATCACGTATATCAAATTTAATAGCCATCTTAGGTAGGCCGGCCAGGGGGAGACCGTCAAGGGGGAGACTTCTCCTATTTGCTCCTCCACGTAGGAATTTTCAAAAATCCCATCTGAGCTTACGCGTAATGAGGAACTCACTCCAGTGGTTTTGGAAAATTCTAAAATATACAAGGTGGCGCAAAAGTAATCCTCTTATCAGAAAATGCTATAAATTTTGCGATTGGCCCCTAATGTCAGTTCTGTTTTGACATTTGTGTAGTAAACACATGCGAAATACACGTCAATAAACAATGTTACGCTACACTGCTCCAGAACGCGGAATATTGGTGACTATTTATTTGAGCAATAATAAAGATGATTTTTCATCAAAAATAATCATGAGTGATGAGGCCCATTTTCATCTTAGCGGGTACGTAAATAAGCAAAATTTACGCTTCTGGAGCACTGAAAATCCGCGTGTAACCCACGAAGAGCCATTACATACGCTCAAAGTCACTGTATGGTGTGCTGTTTTTCGCTGGAGGAGTCATCGGACCTTTTTTCTTCGAAGACGTCGCGGGCCAAACGGTTACTGTGAATGGTGAGCGCTACAGAGCAATGATCAACGAGTTCTTTTTGCCGCAACTTGATGAATTGGGATTGGAAAACATGTGGTTCCAACAGGACGGTGCAACGCCACACACTGCACGTGCCACAACCGATATGCTGAAGGATGCATTTCCCGGGCGCCTAATCTCCCGTTTTGGCGATTTGCACTGGCCAGCAAGATCACCTGATTTGACCGCTCCAGACTTCTTTTTGTGGGGCTTTTTGAAGTCGCGGGTTTATGTCAACAAGCCGCAGACTCTTGCAGCTCTTAAAGACAATATCCGTCAAGAATGTGAGGACCTATCGCCGGAAGTTTTGGCCAAATTGATGGAAAATGCCATAAAAAGGGCTCAAATGACAATCAACTGTGGCGGCGGCCATTTACATGACATAATATTCTCGACTTGATGTAAAAAAAATTAAAAGACCAAATAAAAATAATCCACAAGAAGAATCAAAGTTTTTCATTTTTTTTTAAATTACAGCCAAAAAACATCGGAAGGTTATTTTTGCGCCACCCTGTATAGGGTCCGCCCTATACAGGGTGAAAGTTGAAAGTACAATCCTTCCGATTAATAATGGAAAATAATTTCATTCAAATGGCTGCCTCGGCAGGCCATGCAGTAGCCTACACGATCGGTCCAATTTTTAAGCACATTATCGATTGTGTGCCGCTGTATTTCACCAATGGCTTCACGAATATTGTCCTTTAAAGCGTCAATTGTCTCTGGCTTGTCGGTGTAACACTTATCTTAAACGGCACCCCATAAATAATAGTCCAACGGTGTCAAATCGCAGCTCCGAGGTGCCCAAACGAATCAGCTCTGCGGCTAATAATGCGATCTTCAAAAACAGGGCGCAAAACATCGAGTGTAGCTTCGGCTGTGTGGCACGTAGCGCCGTTCTGTTGAAACCCCAAATGTTGCCAATATCCTCCTCTTCAATTTTTGTGAACAAAAATTTGTTTAACATGGCCCGATAACGATCGCCATTGACTGTACACGGCCACTCCTTGCTCATTTTCGAAGAAAAATGGCTCAATTATGCCTCTGGACCAAAATCCGCACCAAACAGTGACTCGTTTTGGGTGCATCGGCTTTTCAATGTATGCATGCGGGTTTTCTGTGCCCCAAATGCGACAATTTTGCTTGTTTACATACCCGCCAAGATCAAAATGAGCTTCATCTGAAAAGATGACATTGAAAAGATGACATCCTGCAACATTACCATGATTTTCAAAGTAATGTCGCAATATTTCCCAGCATTGTTCAAGCGTATACACAACCATATTCGTTCAGCGGAAGGATAAAACTAATTATCTGTCAAATCAGACATGAGCTAAGTGTTACCATTCACGAAATAAGCACTAGTTGAAAAAAAAAAAACGTTAGATGGCGGACCCTATACTTTACCACTGAATTAGCCCATACTTCAGGGAGCGCATATTTTTAATTTCAGGTTTCTAGCCAAAGGGATTTTGCCAGGCCGTCAAGGGAAAGGCTTCCCCCTTTTTGCGTCTGTCTACATCTAAAAATTTAAAAAAATTTTGTTTGTCTACGCCGGAGGAGGAAAACATGTACCAAATTTCAACTTCCTAGCTTCAAGCGGTTTTGGCAGGCCATCAAGTGGAAACATTTCCCCTATTTTGCTTTCCACGAAGGATTTTCCAAAATTTTCCTCTTAGTTGATGCATACGCCGTAGGAAGAACCATCATACCAATTTCAACTTCCTAGCCGCAGAGGAGAATTTTCCCTTTTTTTGCCATTTGCCGTAGGAATTTCCTAAAAATCCGTCTGAGTAGATGACTGCCCCAGAGAAGGAAACTACATATATATCAAATTTGAACTTTCTACCTTCAGAGGTTTTGGCAGGCCATTAAGTGGAAATTTTGCATTTTTCGCTCCTCCCTGTAGGATATTCCAAAAATCCCGTCTTAGCTGATGCTTACGACGGAGTAGTAACATTCATAACAAATCTGAACTTCCTAGCTTTAGAGGCTTGGGCACATCTTTTCCTCTTTTTTTGCTACTCCCCGTAGGCTTTTAAAAATTTATAAAATTTAATAAAATTGTCCTTGACATTAAAAAAACAATTTTTACTTAAAATTAGGTACAAATTTCTAAATTATAGAAAAATTTTGCTATTGAGAACTAAATTTGTATTAGAAAACAGTAAATTTTCCTAATTTAAGAAAAACTGAGTATTTTTTTATCTGAAGAAATTTTTGTTTAATTTACCTGAAGAAATTTTTATGCAAAAAATCCTATACCTAAGTTTATTATTTCCCAAAAATTAGAAAACTTTTACTTGACAAAAAAAAAAAAAAAATAATTTATTTAAATTTTAAAAATTTAATCTGAACTAAGTTGCATGAAAATTTTCCCTAGAAATAGTTCATCAGTTTTTAAAACCAAATAAATTTTTATTATTACATAGAAAAGAAAAATTTATTAATTTTTTTTATTAATTGCCTGAACTAATTTATAGGAAACGATACTTAAAAATTAAAAAGTGGTAGACTTAAAAATTGAACTTAGAAATGGCTTTCCGAAATTTAGTTAATTTTTGTTGTAGCGAAAAAAAAATTAACACACATTAAGTTCAAGTACTTTCTCGACTTAAGTTAGACACATTTTTTGAACTAAATGGAAGTAAATTATGTCCTAATTTTTTTTTTTGAACTAAACTTAATTTTATTACATTTGAACACAAAAAATGAACACACATTAAGTTCAAGTACTTTCTCGATTTAAGTTAGACACATTTTTTGAACTAAATGAGAGTAAATTATGTCCTAAATTCTGTTTTTGAACTAAACTTTACATTTGAGTATGCAATTTTCTTAAAACTAAGATGTTTTTTTCTTAAAATTAATACATTTTTATTTAATTGACTTGTTTTTTTTTTTTTTTCCTAAAATCAAGAAATATGAACTATTTCTGAGTATATAAATTAGTTCGTTTTTCCTCAAACTTAGGAATTTTTATTATTTTTAAGAAAATTTTTCTAAGTTTTAATAAAATTTTACTTAAATTGAGGACAATTTATAAACTATTTTGAAGGAAATTTTTTTTTTACATTTAAGTTTATGTCTTTTTTTGAGTGCAAGTTTGAATTAAGTTTGACTTAAATTGAGAAAAATTTTTGGATTATGTCTAAAAATTTTAGTTAAGCTTAAATTGGCCTTTATTTTTAGTCAAATTATTTTTGTATTCAATCTAATTTGACTTCTAAGAAAAAAAATGCTTAATTTTTATTTTATTTTGCCCTTTAATTTATAATTTTTGACAGCTGTCTACATGACATGTAAATTGGCATTCCTTCAAATGTATGCATAAATTCATTCAAACAATTTCTTATGTTACATTACAATAATAAAAGACCGTTATTATTATTATTAACATAATAATAGAAATTTCATACACGTCTTTTAATAAACTCAACTTGTGTAAATGTACTCAGTAATTTATAAATCCAAAAGTTCTAATGAAAAGCCACGCACATAACACATATAAAAGATGACAGCGTATGGATAACGTATGACAACAAACAATTTTTTTTTATTTTAAATTTTTATTTTTCTTATAAAGAATAACAAACAAAAACATTCAAATTTATTTGTTACACCTACAAAATATTTTTTTTTTATTAAAAAGTACTTGTCTTAAACCCCTACGTATTAATATAAAATTCTAAAGGGAAACATAATTGAATTCAAACCACATGTAATAAATACAAAATATTAAAATTTATAAATAAATTAAACTACAACTTTAACCCATAATTTTTTTTAACATTAATTGTACCAACAAGAACTTTAAGAATAAATTATTTTGTTTTTTTTTCTGTAGAAATTTCTTATTCTTTGACTTACGCCAGATAACTTTTGACATTTAGAGTAAATGTAACCATCATCATATTGTTAATAACAGCAGGGTTTGAGAAAATAACTGTCAAGCTATGTCAAACAGAGAGGAAAAAAAAAACAGAACAGAGCAGAACCGTACAGTGTTTATAACGCTGCTTGCCATGATGACATTAAAAATTTATCAAAGTAAATATAATTAAAGCTCTTTTATTATTTTTAGAGCAATTGTTATAATAAAAATATTGCAAAGAAAGAAAAGATTTTTATCATTATATAAATACAGTGTTAATGTCAAGTTGTAGTTTAATGTGTTGTAAGAATAATAGCAATAAATTTTGAAATAAAGTTAACAAGAAGAAGTTGTTACTAGAAACTGGTTACTTGTTAAAGATATCAAATGAAAGGGCTATTCACAGTTTGTTATTATAAACTAAAAAAAAAAAAAAAAACATGAACTAAAAATTAATCCAAAATTTCCTTTAAAATAGTTTAAAAATTTTCCTCAATTTAAGTCAAACTTTATTAAAATTTTCTTTAAAAAAAATAAAAATTCCTATGTTTGATCAAAAACGAACTAATTTATATACTCAGAAATAGTTCATATCTTTCCTAAGTAATATTTCTTGATTTTAGGTGAAAAACAAAAGGAATAAAAATTCCTATGTTTGATCAAAAACGAACTAATTTATATACTCAGAAATAGTTCATATCTTTCCTAAGTAATATTTCTTGATTTTAGGTGAAAAACAAGTATATTAAATAAAAATTTATCAATTTTTAAGATAAACATTTTTGTATTAAGAAATTTGCATACTAAAATAACATATAATAAAACAAAGTTTAGTTAAAAAAAAAATTAGAACATAATTTACTACCATTTAGTTCAAAAAATTTGTCTAACTTAAACTGAGAAGGTACTTGAACTTAAAATTTTCTTAAAAAGAATACAAATTCCTATGTTTGGGTAAAAACGAACTAATTTATATACTCAGAAATAGTTCATATCTTTGCTAAGTAATATTTCTTGATTTTAGGTAAAAAATAAGTATATTAAAAAAATTTATGAAATTTTAAAGAAAACATCTTAGTTTTAAGAAATTTGCATACTAAAATAACATATAATAAAACTAAGTTTAGTTAAAAAAAATTTAGAACATAATTTACTACCATTTAGTTCAAAAAATATGTCTAACTTAAACTGAGAAACTACTTGAACCTAAAATTTTCTTAAAAAGAATAAAAATTCCTATGTTTGGGTAAAAACGAACTAATTTATATACTCAGACATAGTTCATATTTAAGTAATATTTCTTGATTTTAGAAAAATTTATCAATTTTTAAGAAAAACATTAAGAAATTTGCATACTAAAATATAATAAAACTAAGTTTAGTTCAAAAAAAAAATAAAAAAATTAGAACATAATTTAC
The DNA here is from genome assembly GCA_949748255.1 of Eustalomyia histrio. Taxonomy (NCBI): domain Eukaryota; kingdom Metazoa; phylum Arthropoda; class Insecta; order Diptera; family Anthomyiidae; genus Eustalomyia; species Eustalomyia histrio. The sequence continues at coordinate 146,103,701 of OX456525.1, forward strand.
TCCCATTTAGTTAAAAAAATGTGTCTAACTTAAACTGAGAAAGTGCTTGAACTTAATGTGTGTATATTTTTTTCACTGGTACAATAATGAACTAAGTTTAAGAAAGCCTTTTCTAAATTTAGTTTTTAAGTCTACCACTTCCTAATTTTTAAGAATTGTTTTCTAAAAATTAGTTCAGGCAATTAAAAATAAAAATTAATAAATTTTTTCTATGTAATCATAAAAATTTATTTGATTTTAGAAACTGATGAACTATTTTAAGGAAAAATTTTCAAGAAACTTAGTTCAGATAAATTTTGATAAAATATTATTTTTTTTTTCGAATAAAAGTTGTCTAATCTTTAAAAAATAATAATTTTAGGTATAAGAATTTTTTTCCTAAATATAAATAAATTAAGCAAAACTTAAGTAAGTTTTTCCTTAATCGAGCAAAAATTTAGTTGTTGTTGGAAAACGTTTAACTTACGTTTAACAAACTAGTTAATTTTTCTAATTTTAAAGAAAAAATGTTATTAAAGGAAACAAATTAAAGTATCCATTACAAATAATCATCGTGCATGATTGTAAATTTTGGTCAGTGAGTCAATAATTGCTCACGTGACCATCTCTAATCTGAACAATCTTAAATATTGAACTTAAAAAAGCTTAAAATATATTTTAAAATTTTCTTAAAAAATTTTAAATTGGCGCTTTTATGTTATATTTTTTTTTTTTGTTGACTACAATACAAAATATCGCAGGCATAATGGCTTTCATATATTTAACCTTGTGCCTATTAAATTTTATATTTTTAAAAAAGCACTAAAACTATTTTTTTTTCACTTAATAATAAAAATAGTTAAAATTTGTATATGTCAATTAAAGTTTAAGCTAAAAATGTCATAAAATAAACTTTTAATTACACTTTTTTCCATTTTCTAATAATCACAAGAATTGTTACGGGGATATTTTGTATTGTTGCAACAATTTCCTTAAATTAGTCAATTTAAGAAGACAAAGGACCCCCAGCGTTTCTTAGCCATAGATGACGTGTGTTACTTAGAGCGTCCCTTTTTGTACTTCTCCCAAGTAGAACACTTAATTAACTACGAAAAGGATCTGACTTTATCACAATTTATTACGTTTCAGGATATCCTGCAGAAAATTTTTTTAATTTTTTTACCTTTTTAAAAATGAAATTTAATTTCTATTTTAAATACCTATGTTAAGTATAATTCAATTTAATTTAAAGATAAAAATGTATAGCAAAAATGATTGTTAAAAGCAGTGTCCTTACAAAGCGGAAGTCCTCCGAAACAGAAACAGTTTCATATTTATTAGAAAATTTTTATCAAATTTAATGATAATTTTCACTTAAAAGAAGTGCTATTTAATTTGATATTAGAAAATATTTTCATATTTTTAGGGAGTTTAGTCCTAGTTTTTAGTAAAAAAAAATTATCTAAAGAACTTAAATAAAATACAATTTTTCTTAAAATCAAGGAAATATTTCCTAACTAACATTAAAATTTAAGATCATATATGAACTAATTAAAAGGAAATTTTGCTATGATTTTTAATAAAAATTTAGTTCGCAATAGTAAAATTTTTCTATAATTAAGAATTTTTTACCAAATTCTTAGTAAAATTTGTTTCCTAATTTCAAGGAAAATTTTTTTTAATTTTTGGTAAAAAGTGTCTGGCATCGTTTTCATTTCAATTTTTCCTCCAAAGAAGGTTATTTTTCTAAATTCTAGTTAATTTTTTTTATTTTTTGGTTTAGAGGTCATCAGAATGAAGTAATTTTTCTATCACATAATTTTGTTAAGGAAATATTAGTTAAATGTTTAAGGCCCCCATGGAAATAAAAATATTGCTTGAAATGTCGAAATATCGAGTTATCAAAGACATTAAATATTTGAATTACTGTTCCTCTTGCTATTCGCGTTGGGCGCCATATTTGTGTACACATTCGCTGCAGCATAACATTAGTCCTAGACTTCGGACTTTCACAATACAAAATTAAATTGCTTCACTCTTGACGGCTAAAGTTAGGGGTTATTAATATCGTGTAATGAAACTGCAACGACTCATATTTCTTGGAGTATTCTGAAACTTCTAGTCCGAGTTGTGTTGAATCAAAATATATTTTATTTAAGTGCTCTATTATATTCTCAAGGTACTTAACTTTAAACAAAAATTTTAAAATCAGACTTTTGATGTTTTTTTATTCGCGTTGGGCGCCATATTTGCTTAGCTGTTGTCAATGTTTTAAATTTGAAGTAAACACCTCAAACATTGGATATTCACTGGCTGAATGTGGAAATTTTATTTTTGTTTTTCAAATTTATTTATTGAATCTTCACTTAGTAGAATGTGAACTAATAATAATTATTCAAATAAATAAAAAATTTGAAGCGGATCTTTTGTAAGCTATCAGCGTTAAAACAAATGTTTAAAATTTTTGCACAAAATTGCTATTTAGAAAAATGTATGAACTTAAATTAAGTTTACAACTTAAATAAAATCCATGAGGTTGTCCTTGAAATTAGTAAAAAAAATACTTTAAAATAAAACAAATTTATTTGATTTTAACTCGCAAACAATTTTCATTAACTTAAAAGTAGTCAGGCATTTTCCTTAATTTTTCTTTTTTGATTTGGGTAAGTGTTCTTTAAAAACGTCAAGAAATTTATTTTTTTGTTAGTAAAAAATCTGCAATTTTAAGAATTTATAAACTAAAAAATAAGAAAATTTATAACAAAAATACAAAAATCTGAATATGGAATTTATTTAATTTAAATAAGTTCAAACATTTTAACTTATTAAATTTAAGAAAATATTTTCTTTAGAATATTTTAACCTATACAATTCTCATTTGGTTTATAGTTTATATATTGTGTAACTAACTTTGTTTAGCTTAACAAATTTTAAGTAATAAATTTCAAATTGAAAGTATTTGTATGTAATAACGGAAATAATGTTATAATTATTATTTTATACACTCAGAATTTTATGTAGTTTACTCTTTGTAGTTTTTATAAAAAAGTTTTCTGTTCCATTTAAAAGCAAACATTTATTTTTCAAAGAAATATCTATAATAACATTTTTATACATTTATTCGAATTGATTAATTATCATTTACCGATTTTGAAATTTAATAAAAATTTACCCACAAAACGGAAATTTATGGTTTATTTGTGTCCGTTACATTTATTACAAAAAATTCCAATTTCTTTTTTATATAAATTGGTTGCTTATATACAAAATTATTTCAATTTAAATTACAAGAACTTCATAAACACACATACATACACAAACACATTCACACAAAAAGTGTCTATACCCTGTAGGAAGCCTGGGGTCAAGTGTATCCAAGTCATTACTTTTGTCGACTATTTTTGGTGACTTTTTGGTGACATAGTGAACAAAGCATAACACTTTTTACATTTCCTATTTTTGGTGACATTGTCAACAAAGTGTCTACTGCAATTTTTGCATTTATTTCTTTGCAGCTGCAAAGCTTCTTTTTATTTTTTTTTTATTGTTTAATAAAAATATAAAGAACAAAATATATAATAAGCAATTACAAAGGACTTGTGAAAAAACAATCAATTTTGTATAAAAATTAAAAATAAGGAGAAAGGGGCAACAATTTTTAGTGAAAGTTGTAACGCTAGATATTTTGTGGAGCCTGATGAAGATTTTTGTGCAGTATTTTAAAGATTTGTCTACTCCAATATTGAAATTGCGCAAAAAACTTATTTACTTTAAAGAATATATGCCCCTGTATTAACTTATTTTCCTTCCTGGTGTGGAAATCTAGTAAAAAGTTCCAAAAGTTTAGACTACAGTTACTAAAATGTACTGGTGTATCTCTGGTTCCAATGTCTACATCTAGTCAATAGTTGTGTAGATTCTCAATGACAACCACATGTTAAATGTCTACAACAGAGACCATTGGTTGGGGCATAATTAGTCAGTAGTACTGGTGACAAAGTCAATAGTGAATCAGTACAGTTTTATTAGCGACATTTCCTTCAGGGTAGCCAAGCATACGTATATTTTGTAGATTAAAAAAAAAAACAAAAACAGAAACAATTTAAAATAAATGATAAAAATCATTTATTTTTTAAGGAATTGGTAGGTAAAATTTTAACATTTATTTGAACTGATTATATCATTTGGTTCTTACGGTGTGTCAGTTGATTAAACAACATTTTAAAATAAATAACAAAAGCTATTTGGTTTAGATGAAAATTAAGTAGACCGGTTTTTAAATGAAATATAATTTCTTGAAATATAATTTCTTGAAATATCATTTCTTGTAAATGACATTTTCTGTTATTTTAACTTACAAATTTTTTTAAGTGTAGTAAAGAAATTGATTACTTAGATTTTATGAGGCAAACTAAAATACTTATATATTTGAAAGTTTGTACTAAATGAGAATTACAAATTAAATTTTAGTGTATTTTAAATATGCATAATATAAGTATAATTTTTAAGCTAAAAATAAAGTTTTTTCTAAATTAGCGCAAGTTTTAGTGTCTTAAAATTTTAGGAAAATTTACTTGTTTATAAGAAATTTTTACTAAATTTAGGAACAAATTCATTATAAATTTAACTAAAAAAATATACTAAATTTTAATAAAATTCAAAAAAAAAAAAAAAAATTCAAGATAAAATTTAATTACTTTAAGAAAAAATTTACTTAATTTAATTAAATTGTTTTGTACTTCTTTTTAACAAAATCTTATACTTTATTTAAGTTAAATTTTTTTAGAGTCAAATCGTTTTTTAATTTCTTAAAATTTCGGTAAATTACTAGGTTAATATTTTTCTGAGTGTAACCATTTGATCAAATGGTAGTCTAGGACTTGATAAATATACGAAAAAGTAATATTTTTTGCTCCCATGTAAAAATCGAAATATATATAATCATACATGGGCATACATGGTCATATACGTCCATATATAGTTTAATATATGACCATATACGATCTCATATACGAACATATATGGGCTTGTATGTGATCATACATAAGCATACATAGTTGTATACCTCCATCCAAGGTGCAATATATGATTATACATGATTTCATATACGAACATATATCTACGGACGCGAAATTTGAGGGTATATGGCCGTATATGATCCTGTATGAGCATACATGAATAATATATGAGCATATATGATAATATATGACCATATATGATAATATATGACCATATTTGATAATATATGACCATTTACGGCCATATACTCTCAAATTTCAGATCCGTAGATATATGTTCGTATATGAAATCATGTGTGATCATATAGTGCACCTTGGATGGAAGTATACAATCATGTATGCTTATGTATGATCACATACAAGCCCATATATGCTTATATATTTCGATTTTTACACTGGCTTATTTTTAATATCACAACTTAATTATTTTATCTATTTATGTAAGTTAGTTAAGACGCTTAAGTGTCTGCCTAACTGTGAGCCCACTATTTTTTTTTCTTTTAAAAAAATGTATTGTTATTAAGTTCAAATATTATTAACATATATTTAATAAAATAATTTAAATATATAAATATTTATTAATAGTAAAAACATGTAAATTAAGTCATAAATTATTTAATTTATTTTTATATAAATTTGTAGCCATTATTTTGTTTTTACTTAAATACCGGTAATATTAACATAAATTGTTTACAAACTTTATAATGTGTCACTTGTTTCAAAACTGTCAATTTAAATGTAATATATCAGTATATATTTTATTTTTATACCCTTCACCACAGGTGAAGGGTATAAAGGTTGAAGGGATCTTAGACCCTATAAAGTATATATATTCTGGGTCCTTATGAAGAGCGAAGTTGATTTTACGATGTCCGTCTGTCCGTCTGTGTGTTGAAATGGGTTTTCCGAAGACCCCAGACATGATGAGGACTTGATTGTTATATATTTTTGTTACATGTGATCCATTTTTGTTTGCCATTGAAAATCAGACAGATCGGTTAATAAATGGCTGAGATATTAGCAAAAAACCAAGACTACCTCTAATTTTTTCCGTAAAATCCCTTTGTTTAATATGTATGTAGAACTTTACGCATAACAAACACATCCATCTGTTGAAATTCTTTTCTTTCATCTCTTCACCTTTTGTACACAAACAACAAACACATACAAAGATTTGTCATTTAAATAAAAACCAAATAAATCTCTAATGAACGAAGACTTTTTTTATATGTACCTCTATTAACGATGATTTTGTGTGAGCTTCAATAGCTCAGTTGTCTAGACGCTATGTCACAAATACTTTTTTTTCTCTAAGGCCGCGGGTTCGAATCCCGGTCGATTCACTTTTTTTTTGTAAATTTTTTTTTATTTTCTTAAGACTTTTTTTTTTTTTGTTTATTTTTGTTTTTTTTTAACATTCAATAATTAATTTATATAAAATTTTATATTAATAATTAAATAATCCTTGAATAGGCTAAAAACATCAAAATTTGTATAAAAACCCTCTGATACAAAACAAAATACAAACGGTTTTATTTATATTTTTTGCTCCGATTTAAAAGAATTTATAAAAAGATTTTAAAACCATTTTATTTCTCATATATTAAGAAAATTTTAGACATAATTCCCCTTTGCAAGCAACTATTTCAGGCCATAACTTATAATAATTTATAAAAAAAAAAAATTTATAAACTATTTTCCTTCAAATTTTTAAAATTAAGTTAAAGAAATAAAAAATATTTTTTAATAAAAAAGCGAAAAAAAATCCCAAATGCAAATTTGCCAGCTAAATCAAACGTATTTGTAGAAATAAAACACATGCAGTTCTAGTGATTTTTTTTAACGATTTATAAAAAAATTTTTTTTTGGTCGAAAAAAGCTTTTTGTAGAACTAAAAAGATTTTTGAAAAAAATAAAAAATATGACAACAGTGATTGGGATTATGATCGTGATTGTTGTTGTTTTTATTTTATTTGTTGAACTTTTTGTCTTTCACCTTCTCACCTTTTACCCACAAACAACAAATCCATACAAAGGTTTGTCATTTAAATAAAACCCAAACAAATCTGTTTTAAACGAAAACTCTTTATTTACTTCTATTAACGACGTTTGCTTATGTCCTTCAATGGCTCAGTGGTCTAAGCGCTTTGTCACAAATACTTTTTTTCTTTTAGTCGCGCGATCGAGCCCCGTCTATTCAACTTTTTTTATTTTTATATTTTTTTAACACTTTTTTTTTTATTTTCTTAAGACTTTTTGTTATTTTTTTTAACAAAACAAATGCGTCCAGCACAGTTGGCTTAATGATGTCGGTCAGCTTTTCTGTATAATTGGAGAACGGAAAGAGGAAAAGTTTCCCAATAAGGTGCAAGCATCTTGGTTATCAATACACAACATCTGACCAAATGTGGGCGGGATCCTTGAATTGGGCGTGGCACAAAATAGATTAATTTATATCTTAAGATCGGTAAATACTCCATAAATGGGCTAAAGACATCAAAATTTTTATAAAAACTAAAATTTTAGAGCTGTAATATGACCTATGGATACGTCTTACATATATCCAAAAATCGAAAATCTTTAGTAGAACATATTTGCTGAAAGTAGTTATGACCAAAACATACACTTTTTTAAATACCTATTTTCGGGAACCATAAATCTTTCAGAGTCCAAGTTTTATCACTAAACTAAATGGTGAATTTCCACTTAAAGATGTCCGTATATAAATATGTCCATTCCATATATGTCCATATATAAACTTCACTATTTTCCCAACCATGGTGAAGGGTATATAAGATTCGGCATAGCCGAATTTAGCCGCTCTTACTTGTTTACATTTACTTTAATTTTTTTAGGATTTGTTTTTATTTATAATTTTAAATGTATTTTTAGATGTATAGTAAACTTTTTTTTTTTGCTTTTGTAAAATGTAATGCTGTTAAACAAAAAAAAAAAAACTAGACTAAAGTACTTAACCTAAAATGGCAAGAGGTTTGTATTTCTTTGTTATCATATATGCATCTTTAAATATGACCATTTTTGGTACAAAACGTTTTGTATATTTTTACAATTGATTGATTTCTATAAAAAAAATTAAAACAAAAAATTAAACTGATTCTCAGAAACTCCAGTTAATAGGGAATATATAAAATTTGACTTTAAGTTGGCAATGCGGTTTAAATGAGCTATTAGTTTCAGAGTTGACTTATAATATATAAAAGCATATGTAATTTATATTAAAGCTATTTATACACTCACCAAAAAAAGTCTGTAATGTCAACTGAAAATTTTGCTGTTATTACGGGAAATTCTGCTAATTTGAGCCCAGCGGTATATTTTGCTAATCTTAGCAACACATGTCTGCTGACGTGTTGTACAATGAAATTAGTAGAAAAATTAGTAGCCGCTACTAAATTTTAGTAGACTTTTTGTAAAATGGAATTTAAAATCTGTTTGCTAAAATCAGCAAAAAAAATTACTAAATATTATTAATATTAGTAAAAAGCTTTGAATTTATTTTTTTTATCGAGCATCAAAAATTTGGATTATATTTTTTAAATAACGAATTAATCATTCTGTTTTAATTTGGTAATTTCTGTTTTGAAAAATATTTTTGTCAGTTTTTTTTTTACTTTTAAGGTTTAATTTAAATGGTTTTTAAGGCGGATTTTTAGAACTAAAAAACCTTTTATGTGCTATTTTAAGTGGATGTCCTCTTTTTAGACATGAGTCGGTATCTTCACTTCCGATACCTTTTCAAATATATGTAACATTTTAAGGAAATTTAAGTTTGTAGGTGTAAGTTTCAATTAGAAATAACATTTCCTTCAATATCCACGTTTTTAAAATTAGTAAAATTTTTGCTAATTTTAGCAAATCGGTTTTCAAAAATTTGTAAAATGATTTCTGAAATTAGCAACAAAAATTTGTAAATATTCTGTAAAAATTCTGTAATTTGTAAAATGTAAATAGCAAAAAGATTTGCTAAATAATAATTTTTTACTAAAAATCAGTACAAAAATAGTAGAGTGGGATTGAAACCCGTTTACAAATTTTTCTACTAACTTTTTTTTCTGAGTGTAGGTTTTGCCATTTTTTATACCGCCTAAAATTGCTTTAAAAAGGTTAAACAGGTATTTCATTAATTATCCCGCGTTGCCAACTTTACCGAAACTACATTGAACTTCAAGATCTATTTTAAATTAATTACTTTTTAAGAAAAACTAAATTGTTCTAACCAAAATTTATTTAAATTTGAAGAAAATAATTTTGTTAGTGTAGACTGACAGCTTGGCACTGAGACTGATAGCCAAACAAATAAAAATTGGCAACTCTACTTAAATCAAATTTTTTATAACATACAGACATATTTTTCTATACGAATTTTTTAAAACATTAAAAAACAGCCTTCATTTGATTTTTTATTTATTTTTATTTGTCAATAGAAATTAATATTTTGTTTTTAATATTTTGTTTACAATTCAATATAAAAAGCTTGGCAATGCGATAACTCTTTAAACATTGATTTGGAAAACAATACACTGTAGAATTATGGCAGGTTTGTTTTTACTTGTCTGCTATAATATTATTTCTAAAGATTTTTATTTAAAATGTATTATTTGCTAAAAAAAAATAAATATTTACAATGCAAAAAAAAAACTAAATTAATATTTGCAAAAAAACTAGCAATAAAATAATACTTACAAGGAAGGTGTTCCCAGGGTCACCCACATATTTTTCCAGAGGTCCGAAAAATATATTTACAAAATCTTAAATAATTTAACTAAATTTTAAGAAATTTATAAATGATTCAGCTTCAAAGAAATTTTAAATTAAGCCAAAAACCGTTTTCTTGAAAACAAGTACAAACAATTTACTTCAATTAAGTAAACATTTGTCTAATTTTTTTTTGTTGGAATTTGACTAAAATTTAGTAAATTTGTGTACATAAATTTAGTTCTTAAATTTAGTAAAAATTTCTGATAATCAAGAAAAATGTTTCTTAAATTTTTAGACACTTGAACTAGGGCTAAGACATTCACAATATTAGCAAATTGTTTCACTACGAAAAATATTTACAAAATATTTAATAAGAAAATTTAACTTAAATCAAGAACCGTTTTCTTAAAAAAACAAGTACAAACAATTTACATAAATTAAGTAAAAATTTGTCTTATATTTTTTTGTAAGAATTTTACTAAAATTTAGTAAATTTTTGTACATAAATATTAACTTATTTGACTAATTTGGCTCTAAAGAATTTTTAACTCAAATCAAGAACTATTTTCTTAAAAACAAGTACAAACAATTTACTTAAATTAAGTAAAAATTTGTCTTGAAATTTCTTTGCTGGAATTTTACTAAAATTTTTACTTAAATCAAGAAGCTTTTCTTAAAAAACAAGTACAAACAATTTACTTAAAGTAAGTAAAAATTTGCCTTAAATTTTTTTTGTTGGAATTTTACTAAAATTTAGTAAATTTTTGTACATAAATTTAGTTCTTAAATTTAGTAAAAATTTCTGATAAGCAAGAAAAATTTTTCTTAAATTTTAAGACACTTGAACTAGGGCTAAGACATTCACAATCTTAGCAAATTGTATCACTACGAAAAATATTTATAAAATATTAAATAATTTAACAAAATTTTAAAAAAATTTGGCTCCAAAGAATTTTTAACTTAAATCAAGTATCGTTTTCTTAAAAAACAATTAAAAACAATTTACTTAAATTAAGTAAAAATTTTTCTTCAGATTTTTTTGTTAAAATTTTACTAAAATTTTAACTTAAATTACTAACCTTTTCTTAAAAAACAAGTACAAACAATTTACTTAAATTAAGTAAAAATTTGTCTTAAATTTTTTTTGTTGGAAATTTACTAAAATTTAGTACAATTTTGTACATAAATTTAGTTCTTAAATTTTGTAAAAATTTCTGATAATTTTATCTAAATTTTTTTTTTGTTGGAATTTTACTAAAATTTAGTAAATTTTTGTACATGAAATTAGTTCTTAAATAAAGTAAAAATTTCTAAGTAAAAATTTTCTAATTTTCTTAAATCTTAAGACACTTGAACTTAAAAGCAAATGCAGAAAAAATCTTTAATTTTTAGTTTAAAAATTATACTTATAATATGTATATTCAAAATACACTAAAATTTAATTTGTAATTCTCACTAAGTATAAACTTTAAAGTATATAAGTATTTTAATTTGCCTCATAAAATCTAAGTAATCAATTTCAAATTTTTTTTTCATGAATGTTAACGGAAATTTTCAATTTGAAATTTATTACTTAAAATTTGTTAAACTAAAAACTAAATTAAACTATAAACCAAATGAAAATTGTACAGGTTAAAGTATTCAAAACTTTATTTTTATTCTCTATAAATTACTTATAAATTTTTTATTTAAACAATTTATAAAATAATATATTATATAAAATAATATGAAAATCCTACTAAATATAATTCAGTATTCTAAACTTTTTTTTTTAAAAAATGCTAAAGAAAACATTTTCTTTAAATTTAAATACTAAAATTTAAATAATTTAAAATGTTTGAACTAAATTTAATTAGATTTTGCCTCTTCCTATAATTTAAAAATTTTTTTTAGTTTATAAATTCTTAATGTAAGATATTTTACTAACAAGAAATAAATTTCTTAAAGTTTAAAAAAGAAAAATTAAGGAAATTGCCTGAAAATTTTTTGTAAACTAAAATCATATAAATTTGTATTATTTTAAAGTATTTTTGTTAATTTTAAGGAAAAACTCATAGATATTATTTTAGTAACGATTAAACTTAATTTTAGTTCATAAATTTTCCTGAGTGTTATTTTTTTTTATAAAAATATACAAATTTTAGCGGGTTTAAAATCGGTGTAGTGTGGTCAGCTTTAAGAAATTTTCAAGTGAGGGAAGGGGAGAAGGGCTTCGGACTTTTTTCCGTATTCCTTCTGGTTTGGGTTTCAGCCGACTTTAACCGAAGCCCTATTTTCGCCTATGTTTCTAACATTTTTAATGGTTTGCGGCCAGAGATTCAAGCGGCCGGCAACCCTAGCGGCTTGAACCGGTTGTGCCGTTTAATAAATACCCTGCGGGGAAAAGAACCTATCCCAGGACACGCCACGTGACCGGCTTATTGTTATAGGGACCGGTTTTTTTTTATATGAAAAGGACCGGTCATTTTAACATGGGCTTTTTTTAGGGGGGGGGGAGGGTCAATTTCCCTCTGTGACATGTCACAGGATCGGTCTAAAATAACATGTCACATAACTAGCCCCAAAGAACATATAGCAGAACCAACGCAAAAGAACATGTCATGACTTTTAAACCGGTCACGTCGTAGGTACTTTGCGGGAGAAGGACCTATCCCAGGACGCGTCACGTGACCGGTTAATTCTGATCAAGACCGGTCACGGGACCAGTCACTTTAACATTGGCTTGTCCTTGGAGGGTGTCAATTGCCCTCTGTGACATGTCACAGGACTGGTCTAAAAGAACATGTCATGAATTTTAAACCGGTCACGTGATAGGTACTTAAGGAACCGGTCTTCTTTTCACCTATCTCGTAATATGTATTTTCGGAACCAGTCCAGTTTTCACCTATCTCGGGACAGGTTCCAATTCTCAACTGATCCCTTTTTTCCGCAGGGTACTTTAGAAACCGGTCCTCTTTTCACCTTTCTCGTAATATGTATTTTCGGAACAGGTCCCAAATCCCAACTGACCTCTTTTTCCCTCAATAAATCAGATATTTAAATAAAAATATGTTTTCTAAATTTATATTTGAATTAGAACCGCCGTTTTAAAAAATCCTAGCGGCTCAAGCCGAATAAGCTACCGCCGCCGGTATTTTTGGCACTTAGCGAGCGTCGCTGAAATTTTGGGTCATCTTACATCTATGAACTAGCGAGTACTTTAACTCTATGCAGAAATTTATTTAAATGGGATAAATTTCAGACATGTTCACCCTAGCCCACTAAAAAAAAATACGATTTCATTAATTTTCTCTTCTCTATCACATTTTCGAATTTCAGCGAAATCGTGGGGGTTGACACCAGACATACCTTCCTTGTAAGATAATAGTGATTCACAATAATAATTAAATAAATGAAAACTTGACAGATAACAGCAATTATAAGTGAAGCACTTTGCGATGTTTTAGCAGACAGTGAGGAAACTTTGAAGGCGCATTAAGGTTATATATTATATTTGAATTAGATTTGTTTTGAACTTATTTTATGATAAGATTTTCATTTAATGTTGTTTAAATAATACAAATTGATCGCTCAACAACAGCTCAGTTGTAGCGTATAATGATTGATTTTCTCTGCATTCGAACACTGGCTGCGGTCAGCGGATACAAATTATTATTCAACAGTTACACTACAGTTTTGCAGCTGCATCTGCTGAACGATCTCATCACTTAGCGCTCAGGTAGCGCTGTAATATTTTGTTATCATAAACAAATCAAATTTGATGTTGGTTATTCTTTCTCAATCATTTTTAAGAATAACAAATTAATATAATTTAAAAACAAACATTTAAAAAAAAAAATCCAAGGGAATTGTAGCAAAATTTTTTTTAAAAACAAAACAAATAGAATATCGTTCTGAAGGCATAATACTCATGGAAAAAATACAAAATTCTTTTCGATTTATTTTAATATTGAATTTTACATTTTCTTATTTCTTCTGAAAACTATTTTCATCAATAAAATACAAAAATAAAAACAACTTTCAGCAAATCAACGAATGTATCATACAAAATATTTGAAGCCCTTCATCTTACACCACCTTTCATATCTCCTCTATCCCCTTTCCAAAAGAAAGCAACACATTATGTAGTTATTAGGAAGAATGTCCTAAATATTGCTTCTCTTAAAACAACTTAATTGATGCCAGCAACATACTCAACATGTTGAGTGCCCGCTTAGTTGTGTCAGTATCTGCTGATTGCATTATTAATGCTAAATTTAGAAATTTTGTATAATTTAATAAAAAATTTTAACAATAAATATTATCTTTTTAAATTAGATCTCTAACCTTTATGGTTATCTTGTGAAGAACTTTTTATGTTTAAGATTAAGTTTTAATAATTAATATTTAAAATTTTAAATAAATATTTAATAAATTGTTTGCCCATCTAAAAATCGAAATATATATGAGCATACATGATCATACATGAGCCTGTATATGATCATACATGGGCATACATGGTCATATACGTCCATACATGACCTCATATATGACCATTATCTTCGGATCCGAAATTTGAGGGTATATGGTGATATATGTGCATATATTATCATACATGCTCATATATTATTCATGTATGCTCGTATATGATCATATACGTCCATATACCCTCAAATTTCGGATCCGAAGATATATGATCATATATGAGATCATGTATGGTCATATATTGAACAATGTATGGACGTATGTGACCATGTATGCCCATGTATGATCATATACAGGCCCATGTATGATCATGTATGCTCATACATATTTCGATTTTTAGATGGGTGTTTACAAATTTATATTTCTATACTAAAAACAATGAAATTTATTTGTATAAACCGCTACCAAAAATCGATATTTTGTGCTGCTTCATTTTGCCCTAAATACTGAGGCTTCCAATCAAGCAAATCACCCTACTAGGCACATATTTCCAAATTTCCAAGGGGTACACCGTATATCCACCAAGGAATTGTAGTCTCCTGCCGCAAAGTCTGAGACATAGGAAGATTATATATTCCGCTGTTTCAATGCGCAAAACCTACAAGTGTACGAATCAGAAAGATCTCTGGTGCTTAAATGGTACCTGCCATTACAGTGTCCAATGAAAAATCCTTTAGTCCTTCTTGTTCATAGAAAAAAGTCTTCCGGAGTTTCAAGTAGATGGAGCAATACATCTCTTAGCCTGGCGTATCCGAGTACTCAATGGTCTTGAATTCCTTTCAAATTCTAAGCCTTTCTCTAATACCCTGCAGCTACACTACAGTAAGTGTTCAGGACCAAAGAGGTTACGTCGGGCCCTGCAGTTGGCCAACCTGTCAGCCCGTTCACCACGTAGCCAGGAATCCAGCTTAGGGTTACTTTGCTGCATCTACCGAGAGACTCAATGCAGTCCAGCACCTCGTTTCTGTATTTCTCGCATCGATAAAGTTTTCGCAAAAACCATGTAAAACGCAACCCTGTTCTGCTTTCTATAGGGTGAGTGACAGACAATTAAATATATATTAATCTAAAGAAGATAATAAGGCGCTGTATTCTTATTTCTCTATATAATAAAAAATTTTACAAAATTAAATGTGCCACAGCTTTAAAAGTTAGAAGCTCGAAAAAAAATTTCCAGTAAAAATACCATTAACTTTATCGTTTATTAAGTCACCTAGTATAAAATAGGGTGACTATAAATTTCTCGATGCGAAAACTACTCGTATCAGATACAGAGACGGGGTGCAGGACAAGTCTAGACGACACATCATAGGACAATGATGACCTGAGTGCCGCTTGACTGTCCGAAAGAACATAAATGAGTGTCCACTAGTACCCCTTCTAAGACACTCTGTTGCGAAGATCTCAGCTTGGATTATAGACAGGCACTTGTCCATCGAAGTCCATACCTGGGATCCCAATTCGGGTTCCCAAGATTTGTTGATCCATATGTCCCTCTCGAAGATGATTACATGGTAATTCCTGTCAAAAATCTACCTTGATAACATCTTGTCCGTGACACTGGACAGTGGGTCGTCAATAAACAATCCCGCAGTCTTTATATGGCACCGCCGGTCACCTCCCTTGATGTTACAAAACTCACGGAGACGCAGAACACCCATACAGGCATCCTCAGTTACCGAGATATGGAGTGGTGGCCCTGAGGGAAAAGGATATATCCCAGGACACGTCATGTGACCGGTTCACTGTGATAGAGACCGATCACGGGACCGGTTTTTTTATATGAAAAAAACCGGTCACTTTAAAATGGGCTTGTCCTGGTCTAAAAGAACACGTCCTACAAATAACCTTAAAGAACATATCACAGAACCAATGCAAAAGAACATGTCATGACTTAAACTGGTCATGTCATACGTACTTTAGGAAGCGGTCCTCTTTTCACCTATCTTGTGATATGTATTTTAAAAATCGGTCCAGTTTTCACTCATCACAGGACAGGTCCCAATTTCCAACTGAAACCTCTTTTCCCGCAGGGAGTATATTAAGCATGGCACCAATGGTGTTAGTCGGACACACCGTGCCCGCACCAGTTATATCTACACAGGTTATGCGATAGATCCTGTTAAGCGCCCCTTTTGCATGGGTTTGCTCCAACTTGGGCACCAGAGCAGCATATGTGAACATTCGCCTGACGATGGTGTTGAAAGACCAGTAAAACATTCAAAGCCTTAAACGCCTAACAGGCTATAACAGGTATATAATGCCCAAGAAGGCTTCTCGGTTAGTAAAGCCAGATGTTAGTTTCAGGTAAGAGTTCTATTCAGAGTAACCCCAAGATACCTAACAATGCAAAAAAGCCAACGGTAATGCACCTCCAAGTCGAGCTTACTACGTTTAGTGAATCAGCATCATCTTGGATGGGTTCACGGATAACCCTTTTTCTTGGCATCATTTGAGAGTATAGTTCAAAGTCGGTTGCATGCGGTCAGAAATTATTCTCCCCATCTCTAACAGTAATGGAGATTACAAGATTATCTGCGAAGGTTTTGAACCCTAGATCGTTAAGTTCTATAAGTAGCTCATCAATCATCAAAATCTAAAGTAGAGGTGTCAAAAAACCACCCTGTGGACACCCCTTAATGGATGAACCACCAATGTTCAATGAAATTACCCTGGAAGTAAACATCTCAATGAACCATTTGATTGTAATTGAAGCAATGCTCTTCCTAATCATAGCCCCTTTGATAGCATCATATGACCTATTATTGAAGGCAGCCACATAATTTTTTTGTCCCTGAATAATATGAATGAATACAGGTTGGTTGAAAAGTTCCTGCGCTCGAAATGAAAGAACACTGTTTTATATTTTTTTATTCAATATAATCTCCTAGAAGCTCAATACACTTGTTCCAATGATCTTCCAATAATTTTATCCCATCCTTATAATGGTTTTCCAGAAGCTCTGCAAAATAACCGTCTACGGCTGCTATGGCCTCTTCATTTGACGAAAAATGCTTTCCACGAAGGAATTGTTTGAGATTTCTGAAGAGATAGTAGTCCCTGGGAGCCAAATCTGGTGAATACGGTGGATGTTCAAGCAATTCGTACTTTAATTCTTTGAATTTAGCCATCGTCAAAACACTTTTGTGAGCAGGTGCATTGTTTTGATGAAAAATGATTTTTTTCTGCTTTAAACCAGGTGTTTTCTCACGAATTTTTTCATCCAGCTAATCCAAAAGGCTGCAATAATATTCAGAGTTGATTGTTTTACCTTTCTGAAGATAATCAATCAACAAAATTCCTTTTGCATACCAAAAAACTGATGCCTTAACCTTCTTTGCTGATCGTTGTGACTTCACCTGCTTTGGAGCTGAACAACCAACTTCAGTCCACTGTAAACGTTCTTGTTTCAATTTAGGATCATGGTGGTAGATCCAAGTCTCATCCATAGTTATAAAACGACGCAAGAAGTCGGTTTTATTCGGCTTAAAACGCTTCAAATTACGCTGTTTTTGATCCACTAACTTTTCAAACAGTTTTTTCATACGTAATTCTTCATGTAAAATATGGAGTACTCATTCGTCTGAGATGCCTATGGCATTAGCAATTTCACGCTTAGTCAAACTTGGATCTTCACTAACCATATTATGTACCTGCTCAATGATTTCTGCTGTGGTTGCAGTTTGTGGTCGTCCTTCGCGTGGATCGTCTTTAAGGCTGGTACGACCACGTTTAAATTCACCAGCCCAAAATTCAACGGTGCGTTTTGAAGCTGAGGACTCCTTATACACTTCTAACAATTTTTCATAAATTTCCTTTGCTTTTAAACCCTTCAAAACAAAGAATCTAATGACTGCACGATATTCAATTTTTTCCATATTAAAAAAAAAATCAATGACACGTCAACTTCAAATGGCTTGTAAACAAAGAAAGAATTGACAGAATGACTTGCAACTTTGCATGTGTTCTCAGGACAGTTATACGAACTTGAGAAAAAAAAAGTTTGGAGCTAGCAGTGCCATCTCTTGGTGAGCGCAGGAACTTTTCAACCAACCTGTATGTCACAAGAGATTCTAGATTTATTTTAAGATCAGCTGATATTTTTTTTTAAGAATTGGTTCTCTTTATAATACGGAATTAGGTATTATTTTGGAATTCTATATTTAATAAATTATTTACTTTATTTTTCTTTAAAACAAAAGTTAATTTTATCCATTGTTTTCAAAATCAATATTTTCTTATTTTCCATATTTTGTAACTTCCTTCATTTCACTTTTATTTTTTTTTTCTTTTGTATTTCAAAATTGCATGTCATCAAGATATTATTATTTGTTTCAAAGTCTAGCAAGCGTATTTATTATGTTTGCTCATAAACAAGTAAACATAACCCAAATCGTGTATATAAATTTTCCAAAAAAAAAAAAAAAAACACACAAACAAAAACAAAAACTTTGTAGTATCTTAACATTACCTACTTAATTTTTCTCAAAACAAACTGTTAATTGTTTGTCAAGTGTTTGGTATGTGTTACTTGGCAACAGATAATAAATAATCACTTATTGGTAGGATTCAGTTACACTACCACAGGTATTTTTTCAGAATTAACGAAATAAAACCGAGGGTTGGTAATGCGTAAAATTCGAATTCATTGACAGGGGTAGTAAACTTTATGTTGTATTAGTTGGAATAATTAGTATGGATTTTAGTTCATAATTAACTACAGCTGAGGGATTTAAACTAATATGTAAGGAAATGTTATACTAAGAATTCTTTAGTATTCAGCTTTTAAGTGGAATTAATTAAAAAATCATTTATATCAAAAGGAATACATTACGTACTTGCCTATGGGAAGGGCTAGAAATTGGGTCCATTTACGCCGGCACTCGCATCGCCATTGGACTGTTTCGAGCAGTGGCTAAACCACACTAGGACTAAGAACACAGTAACATATTTTTGAGTTCTCTTAAAATTGCACTCAAAAAAAAAGCGACATGAACTAAAATGTAATCAAAAATGTCCTTCAAAATAGTTTATAAATTGTGCTCAGTTTAAGTAAAATTTTTTAAAAACTTAGAAAAATTTTAAAAAAGAATAAAAATTCTTAAGTTTGAGGAAAAACAAAACATTTTATATATTCAAAAATAGTTCATATTTTTCCTAAGTAATATTTCTTGATTTTAGAAAAAAAAACAAGTCAATTAAATAAAAATTTATTAATTTAAAAAAAAAACATCCTAGTTTTATGAAACTTGCATATTCAATATAAATATAATAAAACTAAGTTTAGTTCAAAAAAAAAAAAAAAAAAATTAAAAAAAATTAGGACATAATTTACTCCCATTTAGTTCAAAAAATGTATCTAACTTAAAACGAGAAAGTACTTAAACTTAATGTGTGTTCATTTTTTGTTCGCGAGTAGTAAAATTATGTAAATTTTAGAAAGCCATTTCTAAATTCAGTTTTTAAGTCTACCACTTGCTAAGTTTTAAAAATTGTTTTCTAAAAATTAGTTCAGACAATTAAAAACAAAAAGTAATAAATTTTTTCCTATGTAATAATAAAAATTTACTTTATATTAGAAGCTGATGAACTATTTCTAGGGAAAATTTTCAAACAACTTAGTTCAGACAAATTTTAAAAAATTTAATAATATATATATTTTTTTACACTTTTTTCTCCTTTTCTCCTTTTTTCTTTAACATCAAAAATTTAAGAAGTAAAAATTTTAATAATATATTTTTTTTTTCAAGTAAAAGTTTTCTAATTTTTAAGAAATAATAACATTAGGTATACAATTTTTTTTTCTAAAAATTTCTTCAGATATGTTAAAAAAAAAATCATTGAGTAAATTTTTCCTAAATCGAGGAAAATTTTGTTTTTGTGGGAAAACGTTTAACTTACTTTCAATATTTTTTTTTTCAAATAAAAAAAAATAATAAATTAAGAACAAACTAGTTAATTTTCAAAATATCGTAATTTGTGCCATCTCTAATCTTAACAGTCCTAAAAATTGAACTTAAACTTTATACATATTTATCGAAGTTAGTGCCTTAATAATTAAAAAAATTTTGTAAAATAAACATAACATTTTTCCACAAGAAATGTAACTGTCATATTTTGTATTTTTGCAACAATTTCCTTAAATTAGTTAATTTAAGAAGACAAAGGACCCCCCAGTGTTCCTAAGCCATATATGACGTGTGTCACTTAGGGCGTCTCATTTTGTTGTTCTCTCAAGCAGAACCGTTAATTAACTGCGAAAAGGATCAGACTTTGTCACAATTTATTACATTTCGGAATATCCTGCAGTACATTTTTTGAATTTGTTTACCTTTTTGCTAATGAAATTTAATTTATATTTTAAATACATGAATTTAGTATAATTCAATTTAATTTTAAGACAAAAAATGTATAGAGTTAAGAGCAGTGTCCTCACAAAGCGGAAGTCCTCTGAAAGTGGGAAAATACTTACACAATGAGTGTAAAGTACTTTAAAATATATGGTAAAATATATTACCTTTACCATAGAAACAGAATAAGGATAATTTTCACTTATAAGAAGAGCTATTTAACTTGATATTAGAAAATATTTTCTTATTTTTAGGGAGTTAAGTTCTAGTTTTTTTAGTAAAAAAAAAATTATCTAATGAACTTAAAAAAAATAAAATTTTTCTTAGAACAAAGAAAACATTTCCTAACTTACAGTACAATTTTAGATGATGTATGAACTAATTAGGAGGAAATTTTACTATTTTCTAATAAAAATTTAGTTCTCAGTAGTAAAATTTTTCTATAATTTAAAAATTTTGACCTAATTTTAAGTAAAATTTGTTTCTTAATTTTAAGGACAATTTTATTGAATTTTTGGTAAAAAGTATCTTTGGCGCCGTTTTCATTTAAATTTTTCCTCTAAATAAGTTAATTTTTCTTAATTCTAGTGTATTTTTTTTTACTGTTATTTTTCTTTTTAACCTCAATCTTATTAAAATGAAAAATTCATTTCACTTTTAAAATTTTTTAACCAATTCTACTCAGTTTTACTTAAACTTTAAACTCAAATGAAAACAAATGATTTTAATTAATCTTACTACACACAGAGAAAAAACATGGTTGGGGCAATCATCTTCGAAGAGCATCATATATTTTTGTGTTTATGTTTGTGCCAACCATATTCGTACTATAATATGGTTATCATATTATGATAATAAAATAATCATATTTTTACCATAATATAGTCCCCACAGCTATAATATGATTCAAAATTTACCATATTATGTCTCTAAATAAACATGTTATGATCTTGAAATTATCGTAATATGATCGCAGTATGCTCAATATGTTATCATATTGTATGGTGGCCCATAACTATATTATAATTCCTGGTTTACCATTATATGATCCCTAAAAAAATTGATATTAAGGACTTTGTGAAGAAAAATTGTTAAGGAAAAATCATAGATTCTAAGAACCGTTCTTTCAAGAAAACTTTGATTCTGTGGACTTTTTTAAGAGAAATACTTAATTTTTTTTTTAAATTTTAAAGACTTTTTTAATAAAAAAAAAATCTTAGATTCTAACGACATTTTTAAGATTTTTTTTTTAAAAGTATTAAGAAAGTTTTCTTTTAGAAAAAGTCCTTAAAATCTACTTATTTTTCATGATGAAAAGTCCTCAGAATCTATGAATTTTTCTTTTAAAGAAAGGTCTTAGAATCTAAGTTTTTTTTTTTTAGGAATATATGAATTATTATCTAAGAAACAGTTTGCAGAATCTGAGAATTCTAGATTAAGGAAAATTCCATAGAATCTCAAAATGTTTTTATTAGATAAATTTAAAAATATTTAGTATTTTGTATAAGAAACTTTCTGGTACAAAAAATAATTTTGTTTCCCACCGAATTTTTCTTGTAAATAAATATTTTATTAATATTCTGAGAAATTTTTACAAGAAAAACAAGAAAACAAGAAAAAAAAATCTTCTGAAGTTAAAAAAAATTAACTGGATCTTAATGGGTCAATTGATGAAATGTTAATGAAAGTTATTTTCTACCCATCTGATATTTGTTCAATTTTAGTAAAAAATTGTTTTTTTTTTAATTTTGTAGAAAAAAAAACAGACTGAACTGATAAAATTTTGGTTTTTATGAAAACATGACAATATTATGACTGTAAATGTCGAAGTCATGTTTTATTTAATGTATAATTATGTAATGATTGTTGCCAGCATTTAATGGTTGCATAATTATCATATTCTTTTCATAATCAGAAATTTTGTTAGCACAGTATGGTTACAGCCAATCATATTATAAAATAGAAGGTGACAATCATAAAATAGTAATATATTTACTATAATAATGATGGTAGCGACCATGTTGATGGTTAGAAAACCAATATCTTGATTGTGACAAACATACCCGATTGTAGCAAGAATAATATAGTAGCAGTGATCATGTTGCAACCATGTTTTTTTCTCTGCGTTTATTATTCAAAATGTTAATTAATTTTAAGTTTAAATTCTAATAAAATTTTTGTTGGAAAACTCTACTTAATGCTTCATTAAACAATTACTTATCTATAATTATGTATAATAAAGTCAATGACCTTCTTAATTTGAAGTTACATTTTACATTTTGTTTTCATTAAAATTAAAAAAAAAAAAAAACTTATCTAGTTGATTTTTATATATTTTTCGTTCAATATAAAATGACATCTCACCACATCATTTAAACAGCATAAAATCAACCAAATATGGTCAAAACCACAATATGTCATTTAAAAATGTGACTTCGTTTATTTTTCTGTGGTAAAAGAATTTAATTAAAAAATTGTTTTTTTTTTTAACAGTTTAAATTAAAAAACAACAAAATGTGTAACGCTTTAATTTGTTTGAATAAGTAACAAGTAAATATAATCAGTTTTTCTTTATAAATGAACTAAATCCAGTTTATTTAGAAGTTGTTTTTTTTTTAAGTTAATTTGTCAATTCATGGCCATGGAAATATTGGGTCTAAACTATAGATTCGAAATCGTGAAAACTACTTTCACGGCTATGTTCAGCCATAAGATATTCTCTGGTTATTGTATAAGATGATTCTCATCTTAAAATATTAGAATTCTTCAAGATTTATGTTTAACTGAGTAGTTGAGGAAATTGCTCGAAAGCTTTTAAGGTCGTTAGAATTAATCAGGATTTCTAGATCAACAATATGATAGTTACTGCCCAGAAATAATTGTAACCTAGCCCTGCATTACTGTTTTGTAGGTACAATTAGCTTATAATTAAAATACAAGCAAAATGTAAAAATTTATTTGGAACATAGGGCCTGAAAATATGGGAACAAATTGTAGCAGTGACTAGATTATCCCCAGTTTGGGCTTAACTGAGGGACTACGCGTCGCTATGGGGAAATATGTATGGTTGGCAAGACCACATAACTTAAAATTTCTTTACGTCTGATTTTAAGAAGGGGGAGGAAGTTAGAGCTGCGGTTTTCTGTTGAGAGCTGGATATCAAGAAGTCGCATATACTTTCCAATGACTTCTACATTTTTCAGGCAATAGTTCTGGCAGCCTAAATGGCTGCTGATTTTGCTTTTAACTCTAAGACGATTGGTTCTTAAGTTAATTTCTCTATTAAAAGTCAAGTGGTTTTTAAGGCGACCTCCGCCATTTTGAAGTTTTCATCGACTGGCCAAAAGTGCAAGGAAGCTTTTGGACAATCGGCCAAGATGGCTGCTTACCATTCTTTTACCTCTGAGACGATTGGTTCTGACGTTTATTTCTATATTGATTGTCATACGGTTGTTAAGGCAGCCTCCACCAAACTGACGTGCTCAGTGATTGTCCAATAGTGCAAGGACCCAACAAGAGGATTCACATCACCAACAAGAGGACTCACCTCTATAAAGTTCGTAGACACCGAGGCATTGTGGGACACAAATTATTCATCGAAAGAGCAATAGATATTCGTGTGCCACTTCATTTTGAATTTTCCCTGTAATAGGCAGGAGGCACTTTGAAATAATACCGAATTGTGCAGAGTGTTGACAATTATGTAGATATCCTACGATCCTAAGGCGACGGAAATTCTGCTTTCCTTAACCATAAGTGATTGAAAACTTCTGGTGGGGGTACTGATGGGTCACTGCTGGCCCTGTGGTTCTTGCCAAGACAGTGAAAAAGCTGCTGAGTCCTAATTGTAGGTTTTGTAGCTGGGTAGAAGCGGGCTAGGAAGCAAATCATGTGCCACTGTCAGAATCTTGCGACTTCTAGGGCAAATTGCTTGTAGATAATCTAGTTCGCGAGGTTGGACGAAGATGTGACCCCACATACTGTTCAATTCCTCGAAAAAGTTGCCTTCCAGCTATCTTAGCAGCCTCTTTTTAAATCCCGGGAATTCACAGAGTAAATAATGTATTGTCTCCTTCTCGTCCCCACAGCCCCTACAGAAATCTCCAAGTGTGTTGCTATCTAACCTACCGCTAAGTAACCATTGAGTATTCCTGCAATCTAGTTCTAGAATTTACAAACATTTAATGCCATCCAACTCGATCTCGTGACCCCATATGTTATGTACCTAATCACAGGGAATAGCTCCAGCAGAGGGGTCCCGGTCCCGGCCCGGCCCGTTTGTATTAACTACCCTAATAGCCTGCTGGTAGATTTGGCAAAGGTACTCAGTACAGTCCCTTACATAATCATATCCAATGTTCCAAGGCCCTCAAATCTGCAAGAATGACCACTGTCTTTTCGCAAGACGCTCGGAAGTCCCATGGAAACCTTAATTACCAGTTCCCCTGCTAAGACTACCAAACCTTATCTCATCTCCATCCTTGAACTGTTTGTGAAAACAGAGTTCTCATTCCTTTAAATAACATGGTTCGCGGTTCAGCCCTCCCTAGGCGGTAGTCTAAACTCAAAAGTCAGCAGAAAGTGAGCGACCGATGGAATGTAGTTCGTGTCGAGTACCACCAATTCCAAACAGTACAGTATTATGGTCCTTAGAGCGTTGTCTAAGCGATTTCATCTCCCTAAGACCGTACTTCTGATGCATACATCAATGGATGCAAGATTGAGCATCACCCTCAGACATGAATGTGAGGCTTAGTTAGCGATAGTCAAGCAAGGCAGTCATTGTACGTTAGCGAGATTAGAGAAATATCACTTTGTATTCACAGCCCTCCGCCAGACCTGTACTCAATAGGCAGAATACAGGTTGGTTGAAAAGTTTCTGCGCTCACCAAGAGATGGCACTGCTAGCTCCAAACTTTTTTTTCTCAAGTTGGTATAACTGTCCTGAGAACACATGCAAAGTTGCAAGTCATTCTGTCAATTCTTTCTTTGTTTACAAGCCATTTCAAGTTGACGTGTCATTGATTTTTTTTAATATGGAAAAAATTGAATATCGTGCAGTCATTAGATTCTTTGTTTTAAAGGGTTTAAAAGCAAAGGAAATTTATGAACAATTGTTAGAAGTGTATAAGGAATCCTCACCTTCAAAACGCACCATTGAATTTTGGGCTGGTGAATCTATACGTGGTCGTACCAGCCTTAAAGACGATCCACGCGAAGGACGACCAAAAACTGCAACCATAGCAGAAATCATTGAGCAGGTACATAATATGGTTAGTGAAGATCCAAGTTTGACAAAGCGTGAAATTGCTAATGCCATAGGCATCTCAGACGAACGAGTACTCCATATTTTACATGAAGAATTACGTATGAAAAAACTGTTTGGAAAGTTAGTGCCGCACACATAAACAATTCAACAAAAACTGGATCGAAAACAAATTTCTCAGCGTAATTTGGAGCGTTGTAAGCCGAATAAAACCGACTTCTTGCGTCGTTTTATAACTATGGATGATACTTGGATCTACCACCATGATCCTAAATTGAAACAAGAACGTTTACAGTGGACTGAAGCTGGTTGTTCAGCTCCAAAGCAGGTGAAGTCACAACGATCAGCAAAGAAGGTTATGGCATCAGTTTTTTGGGATGCAAAAGGAATTTTGTTAATTGATTATCTTCAGAAAGGTAAAACAATCAACTATGAATATTATTGCAGACTTTTGGATCAGCTGGATGAAAAAATTCGTGAGAAAAGACCTGGTTTAAAGAAGAAAAAAATCATTTTTCATCAAGACAATGCACCTGCTCACAAAAGTTTTTTGACGATGGCTAAATTCAAAGAATTAAAGTTCGAATTGCTTGAACATCCACCGTATTCACCAGATTTGGCTCCCAGTGTCTACTACCTCTTTAGAAATCTCAAACAATTCCTTCGTGAAAAGCATTCTTAGTCGAATGAAGAGACCATAGCAGCCGTAGACGGTTATTTAGCAGAGCTTCCGGAAAACCATTATAAGGATGGGATAAAATTATTGGAAGATCATTGGAACAAGTGTATTGAGCTTCTAGGAGATTATATTGAATAAAAAAATATATTTCGTAACAAAAACAGTATTCTTTCATTTCGAGCGCAGGAACTTTTCAACCAACCTGTAGGTCTCATGATTGCCGTTTATAATATACGCTTGTAAACCCTACTTCCCTCCACACAAGAAATTTTTCATTCTTTTCTTAGAAATTCTAGGAAAGTTTGAAGTCCAGAACGAAAACAATTAATTGTCGGAATTCAAGCCCTTCCAGATCAGTTCTCCTTGTGAACAAAACAAGTTCTGTTTTTGCAGGTTTAACACACAGACCATTCTACCATTTTTTAGTTTGCTAGTTATTTAGAATTTTTAATACACTGCTTTCGCCTCTGTGAAAATTTAATCCTGAAAATTAAGGGAAACAAAGTTTTTGCATCATCGATTAATATTTCAAATGGTACAGAATCATTAAAAATTTCTACAAATGGAATTCCAAAATAAATTTCTATAAATTTCTCTTAAAACGAACTAATTAAATCCCATAAAAACAATTTCTATATGTTGAAATTATTGATTTAACGCTAATTAATTAAAAAATATCTCCGCATCAACAAAAGTTTTGGAAACTTTAATGAAAAAAAAAATAAAAAATTTACGTCCTAAACAAATAAACCCAAAAAATTAATTAGCGATAAGCACTTTTATGCTGCCTTTACAAATTGAAATTGGTTTAAAACTTCATCAAGTCTAAAGACATAAAATTGATTAAAATTAAGAAAAGCCTATTAAAAAGTCATAATAATAATAATAAAAAAAATCTTTAAATGGAAACCTACATAAAGTAAAAAAAAAAAAATAAAATAAATAAGCTAAGACAAGTTGGTAACAAAACATTTATCAAAAGAAAAATTATAAGTAAGAAAAGAATATAAAAGTAAAATAGATTTTCACAATGACTTCCGTTAAAAACCTAGTGATGGAGTGAGTGAGTGGACTTTAAACAAGTTTAAAGAAACTACAGCTAACAAGTAATATTAATGGTCATGTAGTTAACACACTTGTTTTTGTTAATATGAGTTTCAAATTTCATTGAAATAAATCTTCAACTTCAGTTAGTATTTACTGACGAAGTAGTAGATAAAGATGACCAACCTACACCTCCTACCTGCCAATAAACATTTTTAAGATAAGCTACAGTTTCTAATAATGAATGAATGAATGGGTGACTGACTGACTGAATGGTTGATTCACTTCAACGTATCGATTGTGAGGAAATTTATGAAGTCTAGCCATTTTACAGATACCAGTCTTTTATTTTTCTTGTTTTTTTTTGTTTTCTAAGACAAAAGAAAAAGTGACATTTTAAAAATAGGCATAAAAACAATCAATTTGATAGAAAAAATTGTAGATGGCACAATAAACATAAATTAGAACAGCTGTATAAACCATAAACGCCATATGATATGATCAGAGAACACATACATAGTCACTAACGGAGTTGCCGGATGTTTTCGATGAAAAAATTAAACGTGAACTGAATTAGAAAAAACTTTTGGATTCTTGTTCCACATCGATCTTTTAAAAAATTAAGGGTTAAAACCCTAACCCTTAATTTTTAAAAATTATTATTATTATTATTTTTTTTAAAATTAAAATCAAAAAGTTCAGAATACGAGCCCTCAACATACCAGGACAAAGCTGACACTCTAAGGAAGGTGTAGGCTTTATTTTACATGAACATTTGTCTACGAGAACGCTGTTTTCGAAGTAGGTACCTCCTGTGCTAACAGGACGAATTATACTTTAAATCGCTTCCACACCCAATCCATTCTCCAGATTTGGCTCCCAGCGACTTTTAGATGTTCTCAGACCTAAAAAAAATGCTCACCGCAAAGACATTTGTCTGGAAAGTGGAGGTGATTGTCAAAACAAACTCCTATTTTGGGGCAAAAAAAATCGTTTTCAAGAAAGGTATTGAC
The DNA here is from genome assembly GCA_949748255.1 of Eustalomyia histrio. Taxonomy (NCBI): domain Eukaryota; kingdom Metazoa; phylum Arthropoda; class Insecta; order Diptera; family Anthomyiidae; genus Eustalomyia; species Eustalomyia histrio. The sequence continues at coordinate 146,132,233 of OX456525.1, forward strand.
ATGTTAGAGAAGCGCTGTTAGCTTATGGCGCTTTTTGAAGGAGACTTAAGTTGATGAATAAAATCGAATTTGACCAAAAAAGTGGCTTTTCCCTCATTAGACCGGGAACTTATTAACCGATGTGTTAGTTGCCCATATCTACCGGTATTCAATTTACCCCTGATGAGATAAGGAACGTTACTCTATGTTGTGCACACTGGTGCTATTGATAAAAACAGGCTTAAGTAGTTTTGATCACTAGGTCTTTCCTACTTTAACTTTTTTAATCCTCCACCAACAGGCCTAAGAGGGTTCATTCTAGCTAGAGCATCTTCATTTATGTGCTAAACATGTCCAAGCCATGGCAAACGCTGAAGTTTAATGCATTTGATTCGGTCCACAGCAACATATTGTAGATCATTATAATTCTGATGAACAACAGGTACAGAACCATGTACAGGCGGATCAATAAGTCCGTGACTTTTCAAACTTGCTCAAAATTTAACAGTAGTCTATTAACAGGTGGTACTTGTTTGCCGGGTCAGCTAGTTTATCAATATAAGATCCTCTCTCTTTCATTTAATCAAAAATTATAAACAAACAAAGTAGTATACCTTCCAGGCGGACATCCTGTATTCCAGAAAAATATATGACTTGTTTACAATAATTTCTAGTATTTATATTCTAAAATAATAAGAGGCTTCCAAAGAAATCCCTTTATAATATAAAAAACTCCTCAAAATATCCCCCAAAAAATCTGGCAACTATGCTTTTATTTTTTTCACATGTGAAGGAAGAGTGAATAGACTAAAAATTGAAATAAAAACAAAAAGAAATTGAATGTAAGAAAACTGCAACTAAAGAGTTGTTGTTTGATTGTTTCACATGTTGTTGATTTAGGTGTGGTTAACTCTACATGTTCAAATATAATCATGATGATCATCTTCGTTTGTTTTTTTTTTTTTTTGTTTTCCTCACTGAAGTCTTTTACACGATCATGATGATCGTATAAACGTCAACCTAGTTTACAACCTGTTTATTAACATGTGTGATTTTTTCTATATGTTTTTTTTTCGAATGTGTTTTGGCAACAATTTTTTTTTTTCTTTTTCTATTGAAACAAGATTTATAAGATTTCTATGACAATAGAGTTATAAGAAAAAAAAAAATCTGTAAAAATTTTCAAAAACCAAAAAAATATATACACATGATCATACATCAATTGTATGAAGCCGCTTATTCATTAAAATGCAAATATCATTATCTTTCAAATAAATGTCTTCATTGTTTGTTTATTTGACAAATTTTTGTCGTTGTGATTTTTATTTTTTTTGTCTAAAAACAGAGTTTATTAATCTTTACGGTTATGATTAGACGTCAAAATTGTTTTGATATGAGCCGGAACAGGAAGTAATGCTAAGAATTTTTATGAAAAAGAAGAAGAAAATTATCATTAGGTCTGTACGAGGTAATTTTGGGTAAAGTTTGGTAAAATGAGAGTAAGCAAAAAATTCTCTCACAAAACCATAAAAATGCCCAAAATACTGCGAACGCACAAAACCACATTTCATACCCAGAAATAAACGTCAAATTTATTCATATTAAAAAACAGCTTAATTAATAAATATATTTGAAATGGCAAATATCTATTTACATTTTCAAATGTATATTTCATTATTAAGAAGGAAAAGTTCTTTATAGTAAATTTTTATTTAACTTTAATTATTTTTCAAAAATGCAAAACAGCTAATTTATTAGCAACTGCTGATGATTTGATAATTTTACCATTTTACCCAAACAAAAATTACGAGTAAGTTGTGGTAAAATGAGAAACACAATTATTCTCTCATGAACGGTCTCATTTACCCAATTTTTGTTACAAGAAACGCTCTCTGGTGAGATTGGATTCCCGCGGTAACGTACGTCGAACACACCTAATGATTACTAAATGTGGAGATTATTTATGCAAGAGACTCCTTGCGATGACATTTAACAAATATCTTGTAACTGTCACAAAATTCAAAGATAATCGTATGTCCATGTCTTAAATTTGTCACACGCCAAACGCCGACGCTCGAATTTTGCTCGTACGCACAGTGGCGCCTGTATAACAAGTCAGGTTGGAAATTTCAAAAATTTCATGTGCCCTTAAAAATTATTAAATAAACATTTTTTATAGGAAATTGTCCAACGATTTCAAATATGATACTCTTGTTACAATCAGTTTTTTGGTTCAGAAGATATAGCCCTTCAAAGTTGACTGATTTTCAGTGTTCGTAGTTTGGTCCGCTTTCCAGGTACAGTATCTCGAAAACAGTGAAGGAAAATACATTGAATGTAGTTACGGGTTCCACCTGACCATGGTTGACAGAAAAGTCGTTAAGGAACTCACAAATACAACCTCAACATTGTCATGCCCAATTTGCAAAAAGACGCAAAAGAACTTCGCCAATTTCAAAAATTCTGCAAACGAAGAGAATTATGATTTATGAATATCTTGCACGCAAGAATAAGGTTTTTGAAGTTCTTGTTAAAATTAGCGTTTACGCTTCCACAAAAGAGGGAGCAATTTGATGAAAATACATCAAACAAGGATAAGTAAAGGATTAGAAAGAATCGAATACAGAATGAGTTTTTTAAACAAGTTGCACTAAAAGTAGACTGTGCCAGGTATGGATACAAAAACTCAAACAATGGAAACACTTTGAGGAGATTTTTTGAAAATGATGAGGCTGTAACTCGAATCACTGGAATAAACAATCAAATAGTTAAGAGATTGGAAACGATGTTGAATGTTTTAAACTGCAAGGAAAAAGTGGATTCTGAAAAATATGGAAAATATGCTTCGAAAACTGCAGAATTATATTCACAAAAGAAGTTGACCCCAACAGCTCATAAAATACTGTCGCATGGCAAAGATATAATTGAATATCAGACTTTGCCAATTGGAGAGCTTTCTGAAGAAGCACAGGAAACCCTAAACAAATTTTATAAAAAATATAGATTGCTGAACATTTTAAAATCATTAAGGGTGAGAGAAAATGAGGATCTCTGCAACATGTTAGCAGCATCTTCCGATCCACTTATTTCATCACTGCGGCATGTAAAGTCCGGTTCGAAGGACCAAATGTTTGTGTGAAAGTAGAAATATACCGTAATGAAGAATGGTACAAATTAAATCACCAATTGATTCTATTTCTCAGAAATAACAAAAGTATCCCAAATGAAAATAAAAGAATAGGAAAAAAAAATGAAAACAAAACGAATTAAAATTTTGGAATAAATTTATTTTCAAATTTTATGTAGTTCATACAACCTTCACAGTATGAACGTAGGAATAACAAGAAAAAAAATTTCTAAAGTAATAATGAACTCCAACACGAAGAGTTAGAAAATAATTATGGTTCAGCAATGATTAGTCTTTTAGATATATATTCTTTTAAGGACTGTTAGCAATATTTTACAAAAAATTGAAAAATAAATTTAAAATTTTTTTACTTTTCTGGAATAATTTTAAATCATAAAAGCTTTAAAAAAGAAACATAAAAAATCAAAATTTTTGAAAAATATTTTACTTAACTTCCCATTGATTTGCTAACCCATAAGTAGGCACCGAAAAGGCGTAGAACCCTTTCCAAACACTCATAGGTTAATAAATTATCATATGCCTTTTAAATTTTTTGATTATCTCTCATTTGATTCAAAAGTTATGATTTTTGCAACGAAAAAACTCAAATGGCACCACTGTGATACGTTTCGAAATTATTTGCTATACATTTTCTATTTAAAAGTTATAAAAGAGAAATAATATTATATGACAATTTGTGTTTAAATTAAATTAAGAAATACATTCTTAATATGATTTACTTCCCCAAGAAACTATTGCAATAACATTTTGAATAATTTTAATATAAGATTAGATAGTAGTTAATTATGATTAAGAACATAAGTGTTGAAGTCCGTTGAGATTTCATGATTCCATTAAAAAGAAGAGTTAGATTTTTAAAATTATGTTTATTTTTTCTATATAATCTCATAAAACTTTAAAACCCTTAGTCCAAAGTAATTCTAGCAATTCTATCCCTTTGATTTAAATAATTTTCCTGAAGTTCTGCAAAATATTCGTTAACAGCTCCAATTGCTTCCTCATTCCAGGTAAATTTTTTTTTTACATTTTGGAACAGGTAAAACACACAGGGGGAGCCAAATCAGAAGAATAAGATGGTTGTTGAAGTAATTAGTACTTTAATTCGTTGAAATTTGCCATTGTTTAAACCAAGGGTGTCCAAGCCCTATGCTATTGATGCTCATTTGTTTTTGTAAATGCTCTTAGCTATAGGCTGTGTGTTTTAATACACATAGAGCACTCAGCAATACCAATACGAAATACACAAACAACTTTGCCTAATTAGTTTTTTTTTTGTCATTCTTCACTGTATACACGCAAGTGCAAAGCAACAACACTTTCTTATGCTTTGCTGGTAAACATTGACGACAGCGATACCTTTGTAGTCCCAGAAAACCGTTGCCATAACCTTACCAGCCGATTTAGCTTTTGTTGACTTCTTTGGTCTTCCTCCAGCAGCGTCAATTTATTATTTTGATTGTTCTTTTGAATTGTTTTTGCCTTCTCTGATGCACTTCCAGCAGCTTCAGTTCATTGTTTTATTTGTTCGTTTGTCTCTGGTGTGTAGTGATGGATCCATGTTCCGCCAACATGAATGAAACGACGCTTAAAATCCATTTTATTTCATTTAAATCGATCTAAATAAGCTTGAGAAATTTTTATTCGAATACGATTTTGATCAATTGTTCCCAAATTCAGCACCCATCTTGCAGAAAGCTTTTCATCTGTAAATCATGATGTAAAATAAAATGGACTTGATCATTTAAGGTGCCTATGGCATTGTCTATTTCAAGCACTTTTACTCATCGATCGTCTAATACATTTCATGAGTGTAAAAAAACGATTTGTTCCATGTGACAATGACAAAAATGCTCAGTAAGGTTTGCCATTTCACTATGAATAGACTAACAAACGAACAACGCTTGCAAATAAATTGAAATTTATTATCAAAATTCGTGAAGTGTAAGAAATGTGTTTCGTAAATTACGTCCACTTTATGGTCGTCATAATCGCCCCACAGAACAGACTATTTAACCTGTTGTGATCAAATTTCGCAGCAGTTTCACTTTATTTGACATTAATCCTCCAACCCGTATGCAAAGATTGCGTACCGAGGAGAATATTGCTTCTGTATCGGTCCAATGTCAATGAAGATCGCGATATGTCAATTCGTTGCCGTTGTCATGAATTGAGATTGTGTTATTCGACCACTTGGAAGATTTTACGTAAGGAACTTTGTAAAACGTGGTTAAATTTTAAGGATCCGATGTTGATTTTGAATAAAACACAAATTATTTAGGAAATTATTGTCATTTATTTTTATTGTGATAATATGGTATGTTTCAATTATGTATGGAACAAAATATCGGACAAATGGCATCCATGCGATGGTCGAAATTTTCGATGACGCTGAGGAATAATTGGGGTTCTATGCCATTAATCATCCTTTAGGTCTTGAATTGTTGCTGGCTTATCGACATACACCTTTTCTTTCAAATAACCCCAAAGAAATAAGTCCAATGGTGTAAATTCACATGATCTTGGCGGCCAATTGACATCGCCACCACGTGAGATAACACGGCCATTGAATTTGTCGCGCAAAAGAGCCATTGTTTCTTTAGCTGTGTGGCAAGTGGCGCCGTCCTGTTGAAACCATACACCGTCCAGGGTCATATCCTCAATTCCTGGCCACAATAAGTTCGTTATCATCTCGCGATAGCGAACACCATTCACGTTAAATGCTTGGCCGACCTCATGACACACTATCGCGAACAACAGCAATGTTTTCCACAGAACGAACTGGGCGAGTATGCACAGGTGTTTTCACAGACCCGGTTTACTAAAATTTCCCAACAATTCTTCCGATTGTGGACACATTTGGTCGATTATGCTGACCAAAAAAAATCACGAAGTGCACGAAATGCATTTGATTTTAAAGCCCATTTTCATAATAAGCTCGCGTTGCTCGATTGTGTATCTTTCCATGGTTCATATTGAGTTAGTCTGAAATTGAGAAATGTCAAATGAAATGCAGAAAAAACTTAACGTTTAGGTGTGGTTCACATACAACATCGACCCTTAAAATTTAACCACCCTTTATGTAACCACCCTGTGGGAAAAAAGGAGGTGAAAACATGACTGGTTCTAAAAATACGAGATAGGTGAAAACAGAATCGGTTTCTAAAGTACCTATCACGTGAAAGGCCGAATTTTGTGTGAAGAGCAGTCAGAAGCAGTTCAAGAGCTGCCAATGCACCCTGAAAGATGCACTCACTGATTGGTAGGGTTTGTGGGCCGGCGGCATCATTGGACCGTACTTCTTCAAGAACGTAGAAAATCGCCAGGATACGGTCAATGGAGCAAGGTACCTTGCGATGATTACCGACTTTTTTTTTTGCCCAAAATGAAAGAATTGGACTTGGATGACATGTGGTTTCAACAAGATGGTGCCACATGCCACGCGGCACGCGATACCATGAACTTATTAAGAGGCGAGTTTGGTGAGCAATTAATCTAACGTTTTGAGGCAGGCAAAAATCATGCGATTTGACCCCACTAGACTATTTTTTGTGGCGATACGTGAAGTCTCTCGTGTACAGGAACAAGCCAGCCACAATTCCAGCCATTGAAGACAACATTACAGCTGTCTTTGGTGAGATACCGGCCGAAATGCTGAAAAAAGTATGCCAACATTGGAGCTCACGGCTGGACCACCTACAGGGAAGACGCTGGAAACATTTACATGAAATAATCTTTAAAAAGCAAATGGTTGGCATTCATTTATCGCCCCAAATAAATATTTCATTCACTTTTGCAAATTTCCTTTACTTCAGCTATGATTTCTGCTGTTACAGATTTTTGACGTCCACTTAGTGGTTCATCGTCAATGCTTGTACGATCACGTTTTAATTCAGCAACACAATTTTTTACTGTTGCATATAAAGGATCATTTTCTTCTAACACATTATTTATTATTATTTATTAAGTCAACATCTGGCCCCACGGCCGTCACTGCTACCCGTATGGATCTTTTGTACCAAGGATCATAAAACTAAACCAAATTCTGTATTATATTCCCAATTAACTTTAATATAGAAGATGGAGAAGAGTTCCTAATATCTTCTGGACCTAAAAATTCCTTATTGAAATATTTCCTCCTGTTCCTATGCAATACAACACACTCACACAAAATATGGTTGGTTTTTTTGCCTCCCTCAAGACGTAGCCGTCACAGAGGCGATTCCAACAGATTCATCTTCCACAAATGGTAGTTTAGTCCGAAGTGCCCGGTAAGAAAGCCTGTTACTAACCTAATGTAGTTCCTAGCAAGGTGCAAAATGTTCCCATTGGAAAAGGGTTTGACCAATAGTGTCGCCTGTCTCATCTCCAAAGAATTGTTATCAAGGTTCTTTGCCATTGGTAGTTCGTCCTCCTTAACCAGGGCTGCTATGGTAGATCAATTCACCCCACAGTGCAGTTACGGTCCCATCAAAGGTGTGGAAGAAACCATTCTAGCTAGTTCGTCTGCTACCTCGTTACCAACATGTCCACAATGACCTGGTATCCAGTAAAGAGTAACCCCAACACATTCACCATATCGGTTTAAATTTCTTTGACCTGATAAACCTTTCTTTTGTAAATATTTAAAGAAAAAGAACCACGAATTTTTCATTTTTCCAAAAAAATTACTGAAGCGTCTTTTTTGAACAGCTGTTACTGAATACATATGAATGAGTTGCCAGATCGATATGAATTTTAGCATGTGTTCATATGCCAGATGGATGTTTTCAATACACTTAACTTTTTGCTGTTTATACCGCCATCACTGTGCCAGGCTAAGCAGATTTCGTTCGGCCCTTGTATTCTACAAGATGTTCACAGTTTAGTTTCAGAGGATTTAAATAAAGGATGTCCCAAAATTCCTGCAAGATTTTGTGTTGCATTGTTGTTTTTTATTGAATCATAAAGTACATAGGATAGTGTTATATATGAAATAGCACATGGGGCAAATATGCTCTACGCCTTTTTTGGCACAGACACACTATTTCTGATCAGCGAAACAAGAGTTTACACGACCAGGAAATGTTCCATGCAGTAAATGAATTATTTTACGGGCTGTATGGCATGTGACACCATTTTGTTGAAACCACATTTCGTTCACGTCAATATCATACAATTTCGGCGAAAAGAACTCCGTTATCATGTCGCGATATTAACCACCAGTAACAGTCACTGCTTGACCAGACCCAAAATTCAAAACAGCTGCCAAACTTCTTTCATTATTTTGAAATATTGATCAACAATTAAAACGCATTGTTTTATCTGTCTGCTAAACTTTCAGCTGGCAAGCTGTTTTTTTCTTCTTTTCGTTGGCAACACTTAATTGCACAAATGGCGGCAACTTTAAATCTTGCGTGAATTTGGTGCACCCTTTATAATCTTGAAGAAAATCTTGAGAAATTTGTCTCTTAATATAAAATAAATTTATTATTTTTCTGAATTCTTCTCTCTCATTTGAACGATACGTGTCTAAAATGAAATTTAATATTTTTAAAAAAAAATTATGTGTTATAAAGTTTACTTTAAAAATTAGGTCAATTTGAAACAAATAGACAACTTACTAAAACCATGACCATAATAAACCTTTTAAAAATAAAACTGAAAACAATCATGTCAAATTGTTTTTTTTTTTCTTTTGCTTAAACGAAGACGAAGAATATGAAAAAGTAGAAAATATAGAACCAAAAACCAGATATTCTTTGAGGTTATGTGTTAAAAGTAAATGTTTGTTTGTTGTTGTTGTTAATAAGTTTTATAGCTTCATAATTAATTTGCATATCAGACAACAAAATTTAAACAAGAAATATCGTGTTTTTATTATAAATCAACAAAACAGAAAATAATTTTGCCCCTAACTTTGACGTTCAAAAGTAAATAGAGAGGAAATAAAATGTAAAAAAAGCGCAAAAAAAAAACGAAAAAGAAAACAGATGAATAGTTATGCCGGCTTATTGCTGGTTTTTATAAGAAACACAAAAAAACACTCAACCCAACCCAATAACCAACAATTTACGTTTTAATGACTAATTTAACATAGTTTTTTATATAAGTTTTGAATATATGAGTGAAATCACATACAAGGTGGCGCAAAAGTAATCCTCCTATCAGAAAATGCTATAAATTTTGCGATTGGCCCCTAATGTCAGTTCTGTTTTGACATTTGTGTAGTAAACACATGCGAAATACACGTCAATAAACAATGTTACGCTACACTGCTCCAGAACGCGGAATATTGGTGACTATTTATTTGAGCAATAATGAAGATGATTTTTCATCAAAAATAATCATGAGTGATGAGGCCCATTTCCATCTTAGCGGGTACGTAAATAAGCAAAATTTACGCTTCTGGGGCACTGAAAATCCGCGTGTAACCCACGAAGAGCCATTACACCCGCTCAAAGTCACTGTATCGTGTGCTGTTTTCGCTGGAGGAGTCATCGGACCTTTTTTCTTCGAAGACGTCGCGGGCCAAACGGTTACTGTGAATGTTGAGCGCTACAGAGCAATGATCAACGAGTTCTTTTTGCCGCAACTTGATGAATTGGGATTGGAAAACATGTGGTTCCAACAGGACGGTGCAACGCCACACACTGCACGTGCCACAACCGATATGCTGAAGGATGCATTTCCCGGGCGCCTAATCTCCCGTTTTGGCGATTTGCACTGGCCAGCAAGATCGCCTGATTTGACCGCTCCAGACTTCTTTTTGTGGGGCTTTTTGAAGTCGCGGGTTTATGTCAACAAGCCTCAGACTCTTGCAGCTCTTAAAGACAATATCCGTCAAGAATGTGAGGACCTATCGCCGGAAGTTTTGGCCAAAGTGATGGAAAATGGCATAAAAAGGGCTCAAATGACAATCAACTGTGGCGGCGGCCATTTACATGACATCATATTCTCGACTTGATGTAAAAAAAATTAAAAGACCAAATAAAAATAATCCACAAAAAGAATCAAAGTTTTTCATTTTTTTTTTAAATTACAGCCAAAAAACATCGGAAGGTTATTTTTGCGCCACCCTGTATGAATAGCTTTAGAGAAGATAATGTTTATTGGAAATTATTAAATATTGCCCTTGTCTTTTTTTTACTTCGAAAGATTAGACCTTACTTTCATCCCAGTTGGATCCAGTATTTAATTCAGTTTTCTCTATTAGAAAAGATCAGTAAACTTTCTGCCGATAAAGGAATTTGGAAATAATGACCAGAGGTCTGAAAGCCTCTAGCAAATAATAGCATATTCTTACGCTTACTACTTCCGGAGGGATTCTATGGATTCGTCCTAAACGTGGGAATCCATTTTAGGAAAATGTTCTACATATTTTGCAGAGCGCCTCCGGATCCCATCCTACTAGTAATACCAAAAGGTTTCACTCACCATTACACTCTGAAAAAAAAGTTAGTAGAAAAATTTGTAAACGGTTTTCAATCCCACTACTATTTTCGTACTGATTTTTAGTAAAAAAAAAAAATTATTTAGCAAATCTTTTTGCTATTTACATTTTACAAATTTTTGAAAACCGATTTGCTAAAATTAACAAAAAAAATTACTAATTTTAAAAAAGTAGATATTGAAGTAAATGTTTTTTCCAATTAACATTTACACCTACAAACTTAAATTGCCCTAAAATCTTACATAGGATTAAAAAAGGGATCGAAAGTGAAGATACAGACTCATGTCTGAAAATAGGACATCCACTTCAAATAGCACTAAAGAGGATTTTTTAGTTCTAAAAATCAGCCCTAAAAACAATTAAATTTAGTCTTAAAAGTAAAAAAAAAAAAATTGACTAAAATATTTTTTAAAACGAAAATTACCAAATCAAAACAAAATAATAAATTCGTTTATGTTTTAACAATTTTTAAGATTTTTAAGCCTTTATTTTTTTTATTTTGTATAAAATATTTTTTAAAAAATATAATCAACATTTTTGATGCTCGATAAAAAAAATAAATCTAAAACTTTGTACTAATATTAATAGTATTTAGTAATTTTTTTGCTGATTTTAGCAAACAGATTTTAAATTCCACTTTACAAAAAGTCTACTAAAATTTAGTAGCGGCTACTAATTTCATTGTACTACACGTCAGCAGACATGTGTTGCTAAGATTAGCAAAAAATACCGCTGGGCTCAAATTAGCAGAATTTCTCGTAATAACAGCAAAATTTTCAGTTGCCATTACAGACTTTTTTTGGTGAGTGTAGGCCACAGAAAAGTATCCCAAGAAACATTTCTTGGTGTTAGAATAATTAAATTTTAGTTAATGAATTTTGCCTTGGCTTTAGATAGGAAGAAAGTGGTCCATTAAGATTTCTCAAATGAAGCTACAGTTCCCTGAAAAATGTTTTAAACTTGTGGAAAGCTTTCTTCCTTGGACAAGCTAAGGAAGGCTTATTCATTCTTCGATGGAAATGCTAAATTTAAACAATTTTGTGTCTGTACTATTTTTGATGAAATGCAAAATGCATTCACTTGTTTAAGTTTTTTTCAAAAGCCCTAAAAATTGTCGGTTAACCCCCAGTATCTAATATAATTTCAGATTGTCAAATTAATGGTAAAATATTCTCAGAAATCTTGTTGATATGAATTTCCACTAAAGTTAGTCGATCATAAAATACAACAGCAGTAGATGGAGTACACCTTCTTGACAATATACCCTACATACCTTTGCATGACTTTCAGCGGAGTGCAAGCTTTTAAATAGCAAAGTGGATTCATTCGACAACAACTATTTGCAATTCTTGCGCTCGAGTTGAGGACTGAATAAATGATTGAGGAAGCATTTATATATTTTCATTGACATTTTCGACTCTGACCTGCGATTTTGATCTGCGACCTTATAATAGTTATGCGACAAAAACTAACACATCCACCCGCTTCTTATCCCCCATTTCAATTAGAATGTGGAGTTCCTCTTTGAAGGCTATATAGTTCCAAAATTAGCTCCCCACCCCCCTTCTTGTCCCTCATTTCGAATAGAATGTGGATTTCCTTTTTGAAGGCTATACTGTTCCAAGACCCTCTCCTTGCTTTTCATTTCGTTTGGAAAGTATAATCATCTCTCAGAGATTTTACAGAATTCAATCCTTCATTTGATTTTCAATTCTAGTTGACTATGGAATGATTGATTTTTTCAACAACAATTTTTGAATGCGAGTGAATTTTTAGTTGGTCTCAATTGATTTAATTTTAAAAGACTATTCGTTTTTCATTATTCGATTTTGTCCATCATTGAATTCAATCGTTGGGAATTCAATCGTAGAGAATTCAATTGCTGAGAATTCAATCGCTGAAAATTTAATCTTTGGGAATTCAATCGTTGAAAATTCAATCGTTGGGAATTCAAACAATTTTTACTCAATCTATTTACAAATTTAGGAATTCTATCGATTTATTGTTAATTCAATTGAGTAATTTGGGAATGACATTCGACTTTCTTGATTCGATTTTAATATTTATAAAATAAATAACTGCGTTACTAGTTTAAATTACAGAAAATTAAAGAATTTTTTTAGAAATCCAAAAAACCAAAATAAAAAAAAGTCGAAAATTTAAAAAAAATTACTAAAATCTAAAAAATTGCTAAAATAAAAAACTGCACTACTAATAAATAACTACGTTATAAGTTTTAAATAAAGAAAATTTAAGAATTTTTTTACAAATCAAAAAAACCAAAAAAAAAAATAGAAATTTAAAAAAAAGTATTAAAATCGAAAAAATCGTTAAAAAAAAATCCCGAAATTGGAGATTCCCCAAAATTAAAAATAAAAATGTTAAGATTGAAAAAATCGCTATAATAAAAAACTTCACTACTAACAAATAACTACGTTATTAGTTTAAATTACAGAAAATTAAAGAATTTTTTACAAATCCAAAAAACCAAAATATAAAAAAAAAATTGAAAATTTAAAAAAAAAAATAATAAAATCAAAAAAAAAAAAAAATCCCGAAATTGAATATTCCTCAAAATAAAAAAATCGTTAAAAATCAACAAATCGCTAATATTGTAAAACGCGACAAATTGAAAAAATATCATTTAAATTTAAAATGGACAAAATTAAAAAGTAGCTACAATTCGAAAAACGTTTAAATTGAAAATAATCGCTATTTGTAATTATCGCTAAAATTTAAAAAAGTCACCAATACAAAAAAAAAAAAGCTAGAATTTAAAAAAAATGCCAATAAAGAAAAAAATGTTATTTAAAGAATTTAAAAAATAAAGAATTTTAAAATTAAAAAATCGGCAAAATTAAAATAAAAATTTGTCGAACTGAATCGCTTAGATGCAATTATAATCGTCCAATCTCGAAAACTAAAAGCGCTTTAGAAAAACTTTTTGCACCAGAGGTGTCAAGTTTCCAGTTACTTGATTTGATTTCTAGATCGCGTTTATCTTGAGAACCATTTATTGCTGAGGTAGATAGAGAACGAGATATTTGGCGATATTAAATTTTTTATTTTTATTTTTTTTTTTTAATTTTGTTTTTTAATTTTGTTTTTTTTTTTTTAAATTTGAGCAATATTTTTTTTCTTAATTATGTCTTTTTTTGAATTGTTTTTTTTTTTAATTTTTGCGATTTCTTTTTTAAATTTTGGCGTTTTTTTAAATTGAGGCGTTTTTCTTCAGTTTAAAAGTTTTTTTTCTTCAATTTATTCCTTTTTCAATTTTGGCGTTTTTTAATTGAAACGATTTTTTCAATATAAGCGATGTTTTTAATTTATATATTTTTTAATTTAAATTATTTTTTATGTTATTTTTTTCTTAACAATTTTTTTTAAATTTTGCCAAATTTTTTTTATCTGCAAGGTTAAAACCTTTATTTTTGTTATTTTTTTATGTTATTTTTCATCTTTACATTTTTTTTTAATTTTGTAAAATTTTTTATCTTTGAGCAATTTTTTTTTGCGATTTTTTTTTAATTGTCGATTTTTTGGATTTGGCGTTTTTTAAAATTGGGGCGTTTTTTAAAATTGAGGCGTTTTTTCTTTAATTTAAAGTTTTTTTTTTCAATTTATTGCTTGTTCGATTTTGGCGTTTTTTAATTTAAACTGTTTAAGCGATTTTCTTAAATTTTTTTTTTTTTGCAATATTATTTTTTTTTAATTATTGGCGATTTTAAAAATTTTGTAGATTTTTTCTTAACTGCCAATTCTTAAAAATCCTGGCGATATTTTAAAATTTAGGCAGTTTTTTCACTTTTGGAACTTGGCGTTTTTTTTTAAATTGAGGCGCTTTTTTTAATTTATAAGTTTTTTTTTAATTGTAGCGCTTTTTTGATCTTGGCGTTTTTTAATTGTTACGATTTTTCAATTTAAGCAATTTTTTAATATTTATTATTTTTTTTTTTTAATTTTTTAATTTTGTCGATTTTTTTTTAAATTGCCAATTTTTAAAATGTTGGCGATTTTTTTAAATTTGTTCGATGTTTTAAAATTTTGGCAATTTTTTCACTTTTTGAGATTTATTTTCAAAAATTATTTTTTTTTTAATTAATTAAATTTGAGCAACATTTTTCTCAATTTTGTCCTTTTTTGGGATTTATTTTTAATTTTTTGGCGATTTTTTTTTTAATTATAGCAAAATTTTGCTTTTGGCGTTTTTTAAATTGAGGTGTTTCTTATAATATTTGCAATTTTTTGTTTTAAATTTTAGCGCTTTTCGATTTTGGCATTTTTTAATTGTAACGTTTTTTTCAATTAAAGCAATTTTTTAATAATTATTTTTTTAATATTTTAATTTTTGTTATTTTTTTTAGAGATTTTTTTTACTTTTGGCGATTTATTTTTACAAATTAATTGTTTTTAACTCTAAATAATTGTTTTTTGGTTTCTTCTTGTATATGTAAGAAATTGTTAAATTTATTGTAATAAAATAACATAATGATTAATTTTCCAATTTTTGAAAATCAAATTGCTCAATTATATGAAAAAAAAAACAAATGATTGATTGAATTCACAAATGGCAAATCGAATGAGTAAGAAGTCGATTGAATCTTTAATAATTGATAAAATCGAATGACATAAACTGATAGAATTTTTTAGAGGTGAATGAATTTCAAAGAAAGCATTCTCTGCGAATGTTTAAAAGGCAATTCATCCGCTTAAAAAATAAATCAAATTCGATTTTTAGGGAATTCATAAAAAAAAAAATCAATCTTCGAAATTCTGTCGTCTCTGCCCCTTGAACATGGAATACTTTTTTTACCCAATTTGAGGACTCGTAAGTGTCAGATGAGATCAGAACGAGCCTTACTGCTCACTACATTTTTATTGCTCCAACCCTGCTCTATGTTACTAATCAGCTTTGGAAAAATTAACTCTATCTCTTGCCTGCACAATTAGAAATATGAAAATCTGTTGGGCAGCCTTAATTGGTAATTTGGGAGGTCTGGCTTAATGTTTCTAATACCGGCCAAAAACTTTTCACCCAAGTGTTGTTCTTCCCGATTTGAGTATGCGGAAAACTTTGACATCGCAGTAAAATTAACATACTTGACTTCATGATAAAATTAAAACTTCAAAAATATATAATTAAAACTTTAGTTTGGATTTTCTTAAATATATCAAATTACACCATTTACTAGCATTTTGTTCAAAATCAATACAATATGTGTTTTTTTTTTTTGGTGTCAAAACCAATATTCAATTGTAAACAAAATCCCTAACCTTAAATGTCAATTTATATAACATCTCACCACAATAAATGTCAAATTCAAATACATATAACCTAAATTTACCCACAACATAATACAGAAACGAACCCAACCACTACAACCAAACATCTATAAACCCAATTAACAAACTGACAAATAGCTAAAAACAATTACTCATTTGACCATTTTAAAAGCATTTACATTAAAACAAAAAAAAAAAATCACAAAAACCCTTCAGGTTACACGTAAATAATGGAAACGTCAATTTAATGTAAATATATTATGACAAATGTTATTAACAAACCACCACCAAGTGTTTTGGAATTTACCTAATGTCAAATGTCAAGTTAAAAATATGTGTACAATGTTAGTTAGACTTAAGAAAATATTTAAATATAATTTTAAATTCACAAAGAGAAAAAAAATTACAAGAAGGCCTTGACAATTTTTTTTTTAAATTTTTTTCTTTGTTTTTCTTTTAACATGTCAAAATTTATGACAGAAGGTTTGTCATAAACAACTGCAATTTGTAATCCATTTAAAATGACTTTAATAATGTTGACTATTGCGTTGTTTTTCCTTTTATGGGTTAATATGTAATAAACATGCAATCCTAAGGATACAAAAGAAACATAATGTACAGGTTGGTTGAAAAGTTCCTGCGCTCGAAATGAAAGAATACTGTTTTTGTTACGAAATATATTTTTTTATTCAATATAATCTCCTAGAAGCTCAATACACTTGTTCCAATGATCTTCCAATCATTTTATCCCATCCTTAAATTGGTTTTCCGGAAGCTCTGCAAAATAACCGTCTACGGCTGCTATGGCCTCTTCATTCGACGAAAAATGCTTTCCACGAAGGAATTGTTTGAGATTTCTGAAGAGATAGTAGTCACTGGGAGCCAAATCTGGTGAATACGGTAGATGTTCAAGCAATTCGTACTTTAATTCTTTGAATTTAGCCATCGTCAAAACACTTTTGTGAGCAGGTGCATTGTCTTGATGAAAAATGATTTTTTTTCTTCTTTAAACCAGGTCTTTTCTCACGAATTTTTTCATTCAGCTGATCCAAAAGGCTGCAATAATATTCAGAGTTGATTGTTTTACCTTTCTGAAGATAATCAATCAACAAAATTCCTTTTGCATACCAAAAAACTGATGCCATAACCTTCTTTGCTGATCGTTGTGACTTCACCTGCTTTGGAGCTGAACAACCAGCTTCAGTCCACTGTAAACGTTCTTGTTTCAATTTAGGATCATGGTGGTAGATCCAAGTCTCACCCATAGTTATAAAACGACGCAAGAAGTCGGTTTTATTCGGCTTAAAACGCTCCAAATTACGCTGAGAAATTTGTTTTCGATTCAGTTTTTGTTGAATTGTTAATGTGTGCGGCACTAACTTTCCCAACAGTTTTTTCATACGTAATTCTTCATGTAAAATATGGAGTACTCGTTCGTCTGAGATGCCTATGGCATTAGCAATTTCACGCTTAGTCAAACTTGGATCTTCACTAACCATATTATGTACCTGCTCAATGATTTCTGCTGTGGTTGCAGTTTTTGGTCGTCCTTCGCGTGGATCATCTTTAAGGCTGGTACGACCACGTTTAAATTCACCAGCCCAAAATTCAAGGGTGCGTTTTGAATGTGAGGACTCCTTATACACTTCTAACAATTGTTCATAAATTTCCTTTGCTTTTAAACCCTTCAAAACAAAGAATCTAATGACTGCACGATATTCAATTTTTTCCATATTAAAAAAAAATCAATGACACGTCAACTTCAAATGGCTTGTAAACAAGGAAAGAATTGACAGAATGACTTGCAACTTTGCATGTGTTCTCAGGACAGTTATACCAACTTGAGAAAAAAAAGTTTGGAGCTAGCAGTGCCATCTCTTGGTGAGCGCAGGAACTTTTCAACCAACCTGTATTTTTTGTTTTGGAATGCCAACAAAACAGGAAACTATTGACGTCATTGTTTAAATGGAGATGGATAATATTAGAAATGAATAATTTATGTATTGTGGAAATTTTATTAATTTTTTATTCCAAGCATGCGAAATTGTTTAAGAAGTTATAAGCTTAAGGCTGTAATTAAGCGGAGGCCACAACTGCTCCTACCAGTACAGATGACAAAAACTTTAACTCCTTCTCAGTGAAACTGTACGCCGCACAGTAACTTAGAATGGATTTTCGTTGGGCAAAACTCTGCAACTTTTGAGCCAATTGAGATATTTTTGTATTGTTTTTTAGTCCACACATAAATTCCTTGAACTCCAGTTTCAATATCCTGAAAATCGGTTCAGTAGTTATTAAGGAATTCAAGATCAAAGTGGAACTTTTAATTTTTTTTTTTTGGACTTTTAGCTTTCTAGATGGATTGTTTTCGTTTTTGAAAAGCCATTTGTTGATAATAAACCTTTTTAATAATATTTACCAAGGATAATTTTTTGATTAGGTTTCCTACTTGATATTTCTATTAAAATTCTCTAATATTTGTGTACACCTTTTAAGCTTTTTAAATACAGAGTTTAAAATTAAAAATATTACTATAATACAAAACAAAACACATGTTTGCATTTAATGTCTTCATAAATAATATCTCCATAATTGTGTCAACAGCATTTAATATATAATCAGGGTGACCATTCCTTTTGATATTGTAATTAGTATAAAATTTAAAAGCGTTTTTAATTGTATAATGTATTAGAAAATGTATTTTAGTTGTAGTTAGTTTGATAATTTTAGGGGTGAGAAAATTGGAATTAAGAATAATGTCAAGTATGTAAGAGTTCTGCTGGGGCGACCATATTGGGAGTAGAATTACTAAAGCTTACCGTATGTGGACAACGTGTAGAAGAGCAATGGGCTTTAAATGACCCAATTGGCTTTACACAAGTGTCGTCAGACCGATAATGACATATGCCGCTATTGTGTGGCCTTTGATACTGAGAAAGTGTAATATGGGGAAACTCCAAAGGGTTCAATAGCTATATGGTCTGCTGGACATAAGCGGTGCGAAGGGCAATGAAGACGATACTCTTCATTAGACCGATAGATGTCCAGATTAAGTAATAAACTACACTTGCGACTTATAGACTGATGTAACACGGGGAGTAGCAGCCTTACCCAGCAACAGAGAATCCTTGAAAATCTGCCAGGCTTTCACATTTTGGATATGGAATGTGATAGAGTGGCGGAAGAGCGGGCAATGGCGGACTAAGATTTTCTAATGCTCCAAACTGGACGGGAGAACTGGCTTAGGTTTCTTTTGTAGGGATTGGGCAATAGAAATTTGCTTCCGGCTCTCGGACCTCAACGCCATTTTTTAAGCGGAAATTGTGGCTATTGCAGAGTGCATTCGTTTGTAAACTTTGACTGCTTATTCTGGGAATGCAATCATCGTCAGGCTGCGGTTAGGGCTCTGTCATAGGAGTCTGTAAAATCGAAGACGGTTTTGAACTGCAAGAGCGCAAATAACGCTTATTGTGGCAGAGGAAGTCCGGACACTGTGGAGTGGAGAAGGTATAAGAGGGCTGATGAGCTGGCCAGGGATGGATCCAACTTGGTCTCTATTAATCTTCAAAAACCGAGACGTTTTCGGATGACCCAGTGGGAGGGAGATCTGGAATGGGGATAATGTTGATGCGATCACAAAGTTCCTGTGGGATATCCGAAAGTAGGCAGGACAAGGATAACCATAAGGCTGGGAAAGAAAAACTGGCCAAAATGATTGAAATTCTCAGAGATCACTCTACCCTACGATCGCACCTTTCGAAATAGGGCCTTCCCTGACTGTGGTGTGTAGGACCTATGGTCATGACGATGAGACTCTAGAGCACTTACTTTGTTTTTGCCCGGCTTTGGCAAAAAGTAGGGTTAAGCATTGTCACAGGGACGTTTTACCGTCATTGGGGTGCTTCCGTGGGTTGATTTGGAAAAACTGAAGAGATATCTGAGGGATACTGAATTCTTTAGGCAGACCGGCATGTTTATTATGGCGTAGTATTTTATTTATTTTTTTTGAGAGCGCATAATATGCCTACTCTCTGGCATAGGTGTATGCCATCGTATGGGCGAATGGCCTTGAACCTAATCTTCCCATAGAAAAATTCTTAGATTGTAAGGAATTTTTCTTACAAAAACATATTAGATTTTGAATAAAATTATTACTGCCTACAATAATTTCATTACTGTGAACTTTTGCAATTGAAAAATCTCAGATTCTAATTAAATTTTTAATTTTTCTTCAAAATTCTGATACCTTTTATCCTTCCATAAAGCACTTTGATATGGAATGCTATCAAATTCTAAATACTTCACCCACAAAATTTGGCGGCAACCGAAATATCCATTGTTTTCGGGTGTCCTAAACCTGTTTCAGTTGGGACAGCAGAAATTGAGTTGTAACGATCATTACTTTTGGGTGCAATGAACGATTCGTTTTGGTTGGGACAACAGTTTCTTTTATGTGTGTTTCTGTTAAGGAGAAACTTTTCACACTAATTTTTTTTGCACAAAAACACTAGATTCTAGGGTTTTATTACAAAAAATTGTTTGTCTAGAAAACCCATCTCAGATTATTAAGGCCCAACTACAATTAACTTAAGTGACTTAGGTTTTGTTTTGGTATTAAACGAAATTTGAGGAATACAAATTTTTAATTTTAAAAAATTTTGAATTTTCCTCAAGTTTAGTTGGGCTTTTAGGAATTTTAGAGTCCACAGAAAAACCAGACTACTTAAGTGCTTCGCTTGGGTATACAAACTCGTGTTATTTATGCATAGGTTTCCTTGTGGTTACGCTCTTTTATAGAGAGAACCATGATAAGCAAAATTTCTCTCTAAAATACAAACTCTTTGGAAATTTTTTTAGATTTTTTCTTTTTTATTTTTTTTTAAAGAAAATCGAAAAGACTAACCTTAAGATATTTTAAAAATCCGTAAGATCAGTACAAATTAAAAAAAAAAAAAACAAGTAAGAACGGCTAAATTCGGTTGGGAAAAACTGAAGTTTATATATGGAATGGACAGATTTATATACGCACGCCTTTAAGAGGAAATTAACCATTTAGTTTGGTGATAAAACTTGGACTCCGGAATATTTATGGTCCAGAAAATAGGTATTTAAAAAAAAAATTATGTTTTGGGCATAACTTTTTTGTATCTGAACCGATATTTCCGAGTTTTTTCAGCAAATATGTTATACTAAAGATTTTCGATTTTTTGCTATATAAGTCATATTACAGCTCTAGAATAGTGTTTGTTGTTTGTGTATAAAAGGTGAAGAGGTGAAAGAAAAGAATTACAACAAATCGTTAAAAATCACTAGAACTGCATGTGTTTTATTTCTACAAAAACGTTTGATTTAGCTGGCAAATTTGCATTTGGGATTTTATTTCGCTTTTTTATTAAAAAATATTTTTAATTTCTTTAGCTTAATTTTAAAAATTTGAAGGAAAATAGTTTATAATTTTTTTGTATAAATTATTATAAGTTATGACCTAAAATAGTTGCACTCAAAGGGGAATTATGTATAAAATTATCTTAATATATGAGAAATAAAATGGTTTAAAAATCTGTTTATAAATTCTTTTAAATCGGAGCAAAAAATAGAAATAAAAACTTTTGTATTTTGTTTGTATCAGAGGGTTTTTATAAAAATTTTGATGTTTTTAGCCTATTTATGGATTATTTAATTATTAATAAAAAATTTTATATAAATTAATTATTAAATGTAAAAAAAAACAAAAAATAAACAAAAAAAAAAAAAATCTTAACGAACCCGCGACTCTTCCACCTGTGGTGAAAGGTATAAAAACGTTTGTAATTTGTTTGTATCAGAGGGTTTTTATAAAAATGTTGATGTTTTTAGCCTATTTATGGATTATTTATTTATTAAAAAAAAAAACAAAAATAAGCAAAAAAAAAGTCTTAATAAAATAATAAAAAAAAATTTACAAAAAAAAAGTGAATTGACCTGACCGAGATTTGAACCTCGAACCTCGCGGCCTTAGAGAAAAAAAAAGTATTTGTGACATAGCGTCTAGACAACTGAGCTATTGAAGCTCACACAAAATCATCGTCAATAGAGGTACATATATAAAAGTCTTCGTTAATTAGAGATTTGTTTGGTTTTTATTTAAATGACAAATCTTTGTATGTGTGTTGTTTGTGTATAAAAGGTGGAGATGAAAGAAAAGAATTTTAACACATGGATGTGTTGTTATGCTCAAAATTCTACATACATATTAAACAAAGGGATTTTACTTGAAAAATTAGAGGTAGTCCTGGTTTTTTGCTAATATCTCAGCCATTTATTAACCGATCTGTCTGATTTTTAATAGCAAACAGAAATGGATCACATGTAACAGAAATAAAAAAGAATCAAGTCCTCATCATGTCTGGGTTCTTCGGAAAACCCATTTCAACACACAGACGGACAGACGGACATCGTTAAATCAACTTCGCTCTTCATAAGGACCCAGAATATATATACTTTATAGGGTCTAAAATCAATATTGTAGAAATTACAAACGGAATGACAAACTTATATATACCCTTCCACCTGTGGTGAAGGGTATAAAAACGAAAGTAACAGATGATCAGTGAAATAGTGCGTTAACAAATTACATTCAAAGTTGTCAAGTACCTATTGGAAAACCCTCAGATTGTTAGGAATGTTAGAGTCTAAGAAATATTGCCTTTCCAAAATTCTTCAGATTTTTGAACATTTTTTCCACAGAAAAACCAGAGTACTTAAGTGATTCTCTGAGAGAGAACCATGATAAGCATAATTTTTATCAAAAATACAAACTCTTTTGAAAATTTTTTAAATTTTTTTTCATTTATTTTTTATTTTTAAGAAATGTTAAAAATCCGTTAGATCAGTAACAATTTTTTGAAAAAATAAGTACAAATCTCTTTTTCTTTATCAGCACACGAGACTGTAAATCTGTACATGTATTGATCAAATCAGTACAAATGGTCACCTTATATACATGACATCATATTTTTGTTGTAGTATAATCGACTTAATTTATAGCCTGTTCCTCTATTTCGAAAGAACACGTTCGCTCGCTTTCTAGTCGAAAGAAAACTGATTTGGGTTTCTCTAACTCTATTTCTATGCGAACGATGACTCGAACGACAAGTCGAATGAAAACGTAACTGTTTTCATACAAAATTTGGTTTCTCTATTTCGAACAGCTCGAACACAAATGTCAAAATCAGTCACTTGCTATTTTTTGTCGAGTAAATATATATTTGATATTTTTAAAAGCAAAATGAAGTAAAAAAGCAATGGATAACAAAAAGTAAGTACAAAGTAATACAAATATTTATAGTTTATTAAAATTTTAAATTTTAGTTAAAAAAAAAATCAACAATGGACCATCCGAAGACGCTTGTATTTTATATGGAAGAAAGGCCTGATTTTGTCAGAAGGACTCTGGTGTTCGGAGCAAACAAATTTTCCGCAGAGGAGGAAAATTTGACCAGAAAACTAAACTCCGTTTCACCCCCTATTACGCTGTTGCTGAGTGGAAAAGGTATGTGTGTGTTGTTTGTGGCTTAAGTTTGCCCAAGAAACTCATATTTACATTTTTTATTTTACATCTTTTATTTTACAAGGACTTTAGCAGTGACCGCACCGAACAGACAACAGGCAACAGAAAAGCTCTTCAAACAACAACTTCACCCACAACCAATCGGTAACAAAAATTTTCACAAATAAACAGACTTTCCAAATAAAAATTGATTTGTTTATTGTTATTTTTTTTATTTCATTTGTCATATACAGCTGATCACTGTTAAACAGGGTTGTTTTTGTCTTTAAGCAGTTTAGTAGTATTTTTGCTACTTTTAAAGAAAATTTTAACAAATGCTCAAAATATATGATCTGGCATCTCTGTGATTTGTAAATGCGTAAGAAACAAAAATTGACACACGTAAGTCAAGTCGATCGAAGCCTTTCGAAATAGAGAAACCCAAATTGACTCGAATTCGAGTGACTTGCTATCGTTCGACTAGTTTTTCGTTCGAGATCGAGGAACAGGCTATTAATTTCTTTAGCTACTTAAAAAATTTTACATGGGTTTCACTTTTATAAATATTATTATTATAGGGAATTGAAAGCATGTGTTTTTAGAAAAATAAAAACAAACTTTTTGTGTTTAGGTCGCCGCAATAGTACGGATTAAAGATAAAACAACAAATGTTTTTAGTTGGTAAATCGACCAAACAGACAAATTATTTGGAAATTCTAAAGAATTTATTATTTCTTGTATAGACGATGCTATCAATTTGTTTGTCATAGAGATGTTGAATTATTTGTTTGGCCTTACAATTTCCCTAAACCAATCAAAAGAACTTAATAAGACTACCACATGCCAAGTGACATTTGTAATATAAAAAATAAAAATATGATTAAATCTAAATAATGGGAAAATAAAAATTGGAAAAAAATGTGAAGGTATATGATTAATATAATCAAATATAAATTTATAAGAAAAATATTTAAGTTGTCTGCAAAATATTGTGGAAATTAATTGTTACAATTTCAATTTTTTAAATCGTTGATTTATCTAATAAATCGAGTAATTTTTATATTTTTTAGAATAAAATCAAATGAAATTTTTATAGCAACTTATTCTTTACACAATTATATAAATAAAGTTTATTTATTTCAATTTAGCTCAGTTACACAATTAATTGAATTAATCGCCAATTTTTATGTGCCCGAGTTGTTGCCGTATTAACGATGTATCTTAAACTGAGGGTATATCTGGGCGCTCATTTATAAAGGGTGGTTAAGTTTTAAGGGCCGATGTAAACCACAAATTATTTAATAATTTCTTAAATATTTTGTAAAACACAAATTATTTAGGAAATTATTGTCATTTCTCTTTATTATGAAAATATGGTATGGTTCAATTATGTATGTAACAAAATGTCGGCCAAATGGCCGCCGCGACCTCGGCGGCACACCTCCATCCGATGGTCCAAATTTTCGATGACGCTGAGGCATAATTGAGGTTCTATGCCTTTGATGTGCCGAATTATCTCATCCTTTAGCTCTTGAATTGTTGCTGGTTTATAGATGTACACCTTTTCTTTCAAATAACCCCTAAGAAAGAAGTCCAACGGTGTCAAATCACATGATCTTGGCGGCCAATTGACATCGCCACCACGTGAGATAACACGGCCATTGAATTTGTCGCGCAAAAGAGCCATTGTTTCATTATCTGTGTGGCAAGTGACACCGTCCTGTTGAAACCACATATCGTCCAGGGTCATATCCTCAATTCCTGGCCACAATAAGTTCGTTATCATCTCGCGATAGCGAACACCATTCACGATAAATGCTTGGCCGACCTCATGACACACTATCGCGAACAACAGCAATGTTTTCCGCAGAACGAACTGGGCGAGCATGCACAGTTGTTTTCACAGACCCGGTTTGCTGAAATTTACCCACAATTCTCCCGATTGTGGACACATTTGGACGATTATGCTGACCAAAAAAAATCACGAAGTGCACGAAATGCATTTTGATTTAAACGCCCATTTTTATAATAAGCCTGAATAACTAAAACGCGTTGCTCGATTGTGTATCTTTCCATGGTTCAAATTGAGTTAGTCTGAAATTGAGAAATGTCAAATGAAATGCATAAAAAAACTTGACGTTTAGTTGTGGTTCAACATCAGCCCTTAAAATTTAATCACCCTTTATTTATATGTGATAGAGATCTCTTGTGTAATGTAATAGAAATATCTAGATATAGCGCCCTAGAAATATCCGATACCTGATGGAAGGTTCTGGTCTTTGCTATGTGATCACCTTTTTTTTTTGTCTACTAGAAATAATCAGAACATGATATTTTTTTCCAGATTATCTAGAGTTCTTTGGAAGGTTAAACTTGTCGAAGAGTTCTCAATCTAAATCGATTTACACTTTAGGGCTGCCATATGGGGATTTCTGTTTCCGCGGGTAAATAGAAATTCATGAATCGAATTAGATACTTTCGTAATAAAGCGTAAAGAGCTTTATTTACAACATTGGTGTCTTTGGTGACCCCCACTGAAATTTTCCGGCAAACATTTTCGTAGAATATTTTAATCCTTAAATGTCCTTTTTTAAAGGATATTTTTTGATTTTCTCGAAAAAAGGGTCAAGTTGACCCATAAAGAGACCAGTTAGAGGGTTAAGATCTTCTACAAAAATAATCCTCATACAATTCCACAATACAACTCTGACCATAAGAATTCTCTCAGACATTAACTTACAGCATTTTTTTTTCATATAGTATAATGCTCCCTTCGACCAAAAAATTAAAATTTTGACCCACTGTAAATAAAACTCAGACGTGCTGGACCATAAGTTTGTTCTACAAAAATGATCTACTCAACATACCCTTTCAGAGTTATGGGATCGCTATTCTGTTCCATTCAAAAAGTCTTAATTTGTTGGACAGTGTTATTAGTACAAAATTTCAATTTTTTTTTTTTTATCGAGCATTAAAATTTTTTATTTTATTTATTTTTTTTCAAAAAATATTTTAGACAAAATTAAAAAAAAAATCAAAGGCTTAAAAATTTTAAAAACATAAACGAATTTACCATTTTGTTTTAATTTGGTAATATCTGTTTAAAAAAATATTTTAGTACATTTTTTTTTGCTTTTAAGGTAAAATTTTAATTGTTTTTAGGGCTGATTTTTGAACTAAAAAAACTTTTTAGTGCTATTTTAAGTGGATGTCCTATTTTAGTTTGCAGGTGTGAGTTTAAATTAGAAATAAAATTGACTTTAGTATACACTTTTTAAAATCAGTAATTTTTTTTGCTAATTTTAGCAAATCCGTTTTCAAAAATTTGTAAAATGATTTCTGAAATTAGCAACAAAAATTTGTAAATATTCTGTAAAAGTTGTGTAATTTGTAAAATGTTAATAGCAAAAATATTTGCTAAATACAAATTTTTTACTAAAAATCAGTACAAAAATAGTAAAGTAGAATTGAAAACCGTTTATAAATTTTTCTATTAACTTTTTTTGCTGAGTGTAGCAATAAAATTTCCATCAATATCCAATTTTTTAAAATTAGTAGTTTTTTTTTTATTTTAGCAAATCGGTTTTCAAAAATTTCTAAAATGATTTCTAAAATTAGCAACAAAAATTTTGTAAATATTCTGTAAAAGATCTGTAATTTGTAAAATGTAAATAGCAAACAGTTTTGCTAAATAATAAATTTTTTACTAAAAATCAGTACTATAAATAATAAAGTGGGATTGAAAACCGTTTACAAAGTTTTCTACAAACCTTTTTTTTTTGAGTGTATGTCTGTTTGTTTATATACTAGTTTTTTCTTTAAATTCGATTTTGCCGTAAAATTTGCAAAAATATTTATTATTTTTTTAATATCGAGCTAATAGGTTTTTTCACTTGAACTCTGAACAGCTTACTTTACTGTAGATGTAAAGAAACAATTATTTTAATGCGTTGCCAACTATTTTGTTTACTTATCCTTTATGAAAGTTCTATATAAATTTGACATAAGCTGAAGTTATATTGAAGTTATTTCTAAACCCCTTTTACGTGGGTGCTATCAGTTTATAGTGAATGCTATTTTAACACTTTGCCGCATAAACACTGTTTAAAGCTAATTTTCCCTCTTATTATTTTAACTACACTTGGTAATACAAATTTAAGAAAGTTAAAAAGTTTAATTGGCATATTTAATTGAACAAAAAAATACTCATCTTTAAAATTCACTTTATTATTTAAATGATTAAATAAATTTTGTTGCTTTTTAATAACTCCCACCCAAATCTTTGTTTTTATATGTATTTAAAAAAAATTATAATTTATATAAAAATAACGTGACTTCTTTTAGTTAACCTAAATGTAAAAGAAATCTGATTTTTCCATAATATTTTGTCTTTTTTTTTAAACAAAACCAATTGTAAATAAAAATTTTAAAGATAAGATCCGGAACATGTCTCAATTCAAACAATTGAATTACAGACTCACACCACAGCAAACAAGTGATTTCATAAATTTAACAAAAAAAAAAAAAAAAAAATGAAAAAGCAAACAAAATATGATAATCATATTTAAATTAAGACGTTGAAATATAATACAAAATTTTGAAAGTTTTGTCTTCATACACATGTATAAATTTCATAGAATTATTTTTTTTTTATTAAATTTGATTAATTAACACAATTTAAATTATGACTAATTATGATTTTTGACATAAAGTTTAAGCAAGTTATGTTAAAAGAAGGCTAGAAACAGAATAAAATAATTTCTAAAGTCAAAAGTTAACACTACTTCAAGAATTTTAGGTGATATCAATTTTAAAAATTGTTAATATGTCTGAAAAAAAAAACTATCGCGAATTTATAATTTTTGCAAAGGAAATACTAGCTATCTTTGCAGCGTTGCCAACTCAATAGTCAATTCCTTCCATACTCTGTACTTAGGCAAAAAAGTAAAGATATAGCGGTTGGGCCTGATTGACCCACACTACTACGGCTAATTTGGCAACGCTATAAAGCTAGCTGATGATTCCAAATTTTCTATTGATTTGAACAACTAGCGCCACCTGAACGACAACAAGCAAACGATTTGGCTACGTCTGTACTCTTTTGGCAACAGCTTTAAATCTGGCTGTTTTCAATTTTTCTCTGACTTTAACAATGGCGCTTTTAGGCTTCAGCTAACTCTGTATCTTATTATTTTCGTGCCTTACAAGGAAGGTATCATTGGGTTGTAGAGAGGACTTAATCGGCCTGTATGATCTTTATTTTAGCAGCCATAACTTATACCAAGGGACTACAAAAAAATAATTTATTTTTGATTGTTTTAATTGTTTATGTGCAGCAGTAGATTGGCATCCAATATACCTTCCATTAAGTTGGAGTGGGTTGTTCCATCCCAAAAGGCTGGTCCGGGGAGCTTACACTAAATTATGTCCCCTGTACCATAGCCTAGAGAACAAAAGAAGAGGGTAAAAACGAAAGGAAGCAGGAGCACTTTCATTGAAATTAGAAAAGAAGAAGAAACCCAGCCTAGAATTTCCCAGTCTTCCTTATAAACTTAAGAAAATCAGGCTGCTATAGTTTATGAGCAAAATTTATAGACCAGACGTCACCACCCAAAATGATCCGTCTAGTTCTGGAGGAAGATAAAGGAAGGGCTCTTATGTCCCACGAGGTGTCATCCAAACTTGTCATGGAATGTATTACGGCACTCAACCGACTCGGTAGGAGCAACTCCCTTACCCTGGGATGGATTACGGGCCATGAGGGGCATGAGGGCAAAGAAAGGGCGGACTGTCTGGCCAACCGAGGTGCCCGTCGGCCCTTCATAGGCCCTGAAGAGAGTCGAGATTTTACGTTTATTGGCAAGCATCTCGTGGCCAACGACAGGCTAAGAGATTTATATCTATGCCCAGTGGTGGATCTGGGCGACTATTAGCCCTTGGTCGAAGCGACCTAAGCACCCTGACTGGATACTTTACTGGGCATTGCGACCTTACGTACCATAGGCACAAGAAGGGTCAATGGGACACTGAGTTGTGCAGGTTTTGCGGGTTGAAATCGGATACGTCAGAGCATGTCCTTTGCGATTGTCCTGGGCTTTGTGTCAGTAGGATCAAATTTTTGGGTGACCGTTTCTTGTCACCTTCCGACATTTGGAACACTTCACCCGGTAAGGTTCTTGGCTTCATCAAGAGCTTGAACCTTTAGGGTGGATCTGGGCAGCACTAAAGACCTATTGTGGTCGCGGTGTGTAGTGCCATTTGAAATAATAATTGCCCATCCTCGTCATATAAGGAGCACAAGCTCTGTCTCCCGTAATCAAGTCAGTAAGTCCACGGCAGTCAGCTCTCAGACTGAGTAGGTTTCTTGCCACATTGCCATCCAGTTTGCTTACAAAACACTTCTTACCACCGCAGATAGTCCCGTCAGACCATCTTTCCATGAAAATAGATTTCATATATGAAACGATTCAATGTATTAAGCATTGACATGCTGGTGTCCCCCCAGGTTAGGTTAGTGTAGTGTTTGCGAACGAGTCGGCCATTTTATTGCTCACAATATTCACATGACCCGGTACTCATAGAAGATACCCTTGTTGCCCATAGATATCTTATTGAGCGTCTGTATTTTTGAACAATTCTGTATGAAGTGCCTTAAGCGCAGCCTGACTGTCAATACAGATACTTGAGACTACTGTTCCTCCATCTAATATCGATTGTCCACATCGACTCATTTAAAATATCGAAAAACTTAGTCTCAAATACTGTTACCACTCTGCCCATGGCATAAGAGTACCTATTCACACCGTGTATATACCAACCGGATCCAATAACTTTAGGGGTACTAGATCCATCAGTGTAAAAAATTTTAGAATAATTCCTAAGTAATTCAGTTGGGTATTCCAGGTTATCCAAAGGTATTAGAAACATCGGACAAAGTTCCAAGAGCCTATCAACAATAATACCATGCCCTGTGAAGCCAGGTTCATTTTTTGGAGTCTGCATGTAGATTTAATAGCCTCGCTCAGCATATGAACATCCAGGACTAGCATTTCTAACATATCATCAAGAGCGTAACAAAGTGTGGTACTCATAGCACCTATATTTCCTCGAAAGGTTTTCACCTTTGTTCTAGGCCACCAGACTAAATATGCGTATAACTACAAGGTGTATCCAGTGTATATCTGCGGGTTTCACACTCCAAGTCTTTCTAAAAGCTCTCCGATACTGTTAGAAAATCCTTAGTCCCTGATATACCTGCAACATGCTTTGTCCACATCAGTTAACTATCTAAAGTCATCTCTAGATATTTAACCTTTGTAGAGTAACCCCCTTTAACACCGGAAGTTCGGCATTCCTATGTTTGGTTCTTCGCGTAAATAACACAAGCGTAGCCTTGTTTGGATTAACAAATAGCCCATGTCTGTTACACCAGCTATCCAACAGCTTCCATTTTCCTACAAACAGTTCTTAGTGACCTTCCAAACACCAAAGCGAAAACCTCATCCTCATAAGCCTGGATGTGCACACCTAAAGCCTGATTCTCCACTAAAATTGAGTCTACCACAAAACCACATCAGGAGAGAGATTACACTCCCTTGAGGGCATCCTCTGCAGAACTTAACTGTGACCTTTTAGACCCACTGACTCCCTAAAAGAAGAACTCGATCAATTCCAGAGCCTCAGCCCAATACGTCATCGATTCAAAAGTAGTATTATCAAAAGCCCCCTCAATATGTGCTCCTATTTGTCTAGAAACTTTTTGATCTTGAAAACAACATCATAAAAAGCCGACTGACAGGATCTACCACAATGATGCGCATGTTGTTGTCAAGAGGGTTTCGGAGCAATGTCACTGACCGAATGAATTGTTTAACGATTCGTTGGAGATTTTTTCAGTTTCATCCTGTATAAACTAAAAACTCTTTGCCAGAGTATAGCCTCCTCTCCCTTTCCAGATTTGGTTTACTTTCCTTGATAGTAAACAATTTTAAGGCGCCAAAAAGTTAAGTGTTTTACTAACAACTTATTAAAGTTGGCAACTCTATATAAAATTACTTTGCAATTGTAATGTTCCTCATAATTTAATTTTATTTAATCTACATATTTCAAGTTGATTACAGCACAAAAAATATGTACATGACACTATGATGTTTACAGCAAATCATTTTCTCCAAACAACTCTTATGACTTTACTTTATAGTCTGTATAATGGTAATGGCTCGTGTAAATTGCTTGTAATTTTTCGTTTTGCACATTTCAGTGCAAAAAAAAAACCAAGGTGACAATAAACAGCTAAAATGCATGTGTTTGTAAGTAAAAAAAAAAAAAAACTATGCACAGTAAAGCCTGTCCCTAGCGGGCAATTGTAACGGAAAAGTTTATAGCTACCAATAAAAACAATTTTAAATCAAATTACCTCTCATTAGCGGACACTTTTCTATAACTAAAAAATTCTTTATTACCGGTACTACTTTTGCTAAAAAGGTTTAACTGTAAATAGTTGGCCAATTGCTTTGAAAGGTATACATATGAAAAATATGCCAGATTATTTACATGGTAATGTCAACACTTTGGTAATAACGTCAAAAGAAAAACATGCCTTTATACATAAATTTCTATGCAGATGATCATTATCATCATCATCATCAACATGATGGCAACGATTTTGTTATTGATCACCAAAACAACACCCCCATTATGTTGTTGGTAAATTGCTTGTTTAATATGGAAAGTGGAGGTGTTAAGTGATTTTTAAATGATGAGTCATGTTTAGAAACCATGTTTTTCTTTTAAAGTTTTTTTTTTTGGAAAATTAAACAAATAAAATTGGCCTTATAATATGTACAGCATTTCCAAGGTTGAACATACAGAGTCTAATTCACTTCTAGAATTGATTTTCTCATGTCTTTTATAAAAGAGATCCAACTGCGGGATTTAATTTAGGATTATATACTGTCAGATCCTAATATGAATACAAAGGATTTATTTTGCTTTGAATTAACACTCTGGGAATGTCCCCTATAAATACCTTACATTGTGCTGATATCTTGAAAATAGGTTATGAGGAGGAGGAAAGAGCGAGAGTGACATTAGATTTGAATTTATCTACATTGTAATTCTAAGGAAAGATCTCTGCGGAGAGTGGATTCCACAGACGGCAACTAACGAACTTTCCCTGTAATTAATGGACAATCGACAGCAATCTCATGTGCTTTACTAGATAAGCGGAAAAGCTGGATACCGTACTGCCACTAATTAGCACTAACGACCTCATTTGGACACGTTCCAAAATATACCTTAAAGCTCCTGTTCAGGTATGGGAGTTGTATTCCATCTTCGGTCAGATATAAGTGGTATAAATATTAGAGAGATCGAAAGGGGTTGAACTAGACACTTGAATGCTTCTTTTGACACTTGGAAAACATAATTATTCCAACGGACGTCACACTGAATTTTCATGCCCAGAACATTCAAGTATAATCGATTCCTTTATATTAATACCTTCCATATGTACAGATGTCAATGTAGGATCCATAGACCATTGGGTTTTGCGCGCATTAAAATCGACCCTATGCCTTACTTGTTTGAGTAGATCATTAATAATCTATCGTACCTTTTGCCCTCAATATTAACAGGGTCTGACCTACGATCGAAGGAAAAAAAATGACATGTGTTGCTGTCATCTGCAAAAGCTTAGATTGGATTGAAAGTTTGACCATGAAGGTTGTTAAGAAAGATAAGAAAAGGAGAGGGAGAAAGAACTGAACCTTGCCGCACCAGCTGATGCTAGCTGAAATTCATTTGATGCGATCTCTGAGTAATCCAGCAAAACCGTACATTACCAAATAATGTGTAGCCAAAGGGGCTCATGGATTACTTTACACTTTACTTCAGTGATGAATTTTACAGGCGATGAGCCTCAAAGTAATGCATATACCTATTACTTTAGAGGTGCTAATGTAAGGGGTTACTTGTATGGTTACGAGAATTGAAAAAGTAATGTGTCTAAAAATAGATTTTTAAAAAAGAGGAATTTTTATTAAAAAAAAATTATTACAAATATTTTAAACGTTATTAAAAATAATGTGGTCATGATAGGAATTGAACCGGGGAACTCTGGTTGCCATCCAAGAACTCTACCCACTGAGCTATCGACGCATATAGTATTTGATTGCTTTAAACTTAAATGAATTGTTGCGCTTCATACTTTCGCTAGTGTTGTCAAAACATACATACATTACCCTTTTGCTTACAAGAAAACACAAAGTAATGTACCTAAAAAAAAAGATTTTCTAAAATATTTCAATTATTACTTTACATTAATAAATCATATATAAGGTAATCAATAATCAGTAACATATAACTTTATGCTTACAAATAATGAAAAAGCTAATGACCTATAATTACCAGGTAACGCATGAGAATATCGCACCAAAACTTTGGTAAGTTTTGCTGGGAAGCTCGAAATCAATCGATAGAAGTCATTACCGATACCAAAAGCAATAAGCGTCGTGCAGCACACGAAATTTTTAGAGCCACCACACAGAGGAAACAGATGCATTGTGAAAACCGAATTTTTTTTGCCAACTGCATGGTTTGGTTGCAGCAACCGAATTATTTTGTTGTCGCTACCAAATGTATTCTTGGGTCAATTAAAAAATTATCTTT
This sequence comes from Eustalomyia histrio, assembly GCA_949748255.1. Taxonomy (NCBI): domain Eukaryota; kingdom Metazoa; phylum Arthropoda; class Insecta; order Diptera; family Anthomyiidae; genus Eustalomyia; species Eustalomyia histrio. The sequence goes on from OX456525.1 coordinate 146,166,268, forward strand.
CAACCGAAATACGATTGTAGTAACCGAATTTCTTCTCGCCATAAAAAAATAAAAAATATAAATAATCGCAATCGAATCATGCGGTTGGCAAAAAATTCGGTTATCACAATGAATCTGTTTTCTTTGTGCACTTTGCTTTCACCAAATTTGTGAATGAAACGAAACCAACGTTCTGAAAGAAATGTTAACAGGTCTCCCGTAGAACGAATTCTACGAAAGTCATACTGCCGTTGGCTAAGAAGTGAATTGGACTGTAGATATTTTACAAGATGTTAATTAATCATATTCTCCTTCAATTTTTAGAGCGCATAGCATATTGCAATTGAGCGGTAATTTTCACTCTTTTTAGGAATTGGCTGGACATTGGCAACCTTCTAGCAAAAGGGGAAGGCACCCGCACGGCACAACGAGCTAAAAAGCTTAGCCAATGAACAAGCATGCGTCGAAGAGCCTTGTTATCGGCTGTGGCTTAGTCGGTTTGAGCCGCAAGCATTTTTTAGTCCGACCACGAATTTATTTAAGAATCGAAAAGTAAATTTATAAAATAATTTAGGAAAAATATAATTTATTTTTTGTTTGTTTTTATTAAGCGGTTCAACCGCCTACCGGTTGAAGCCGATTCAGTCGGCGTTAGCTTACAAAAAAAAGTTGCCGATAGCGACGGCTATATAGCTGCCAGCAGGTGGCTTGCATCTCTGATGATGGCTTCCTTAAGTTATTAAAATCAGTGAAAATCATAATTTGATAGTTACTTTCCAAAGGGTATTTGGAAACTCCCGGCGGTATTTAATTTAGCATGAATTTGTAGAAAGTTCCAATTGTGCGGTACTAAATCTACCCTCATTCTATTCGGGTTTAAATCATCAATATCAAAATTACTTTGCTTTAAAAAAATTAATATACTTCTCTTCGGAAAAAAATAATTTAATTCTCAACACAACTCTGCGGGAAAAAAGAGGTCAGTTGGGAATTGGGACCTGTCTCGAGATGGGTAAAAACTGGACCGGTTCCGAAAATACATATCACGAGATAGGTGAAAACTAGATCGGTTTCGAAAATACATATCACCAGATAGGTGAAAAGAGGACCGGTTCCTTAAGTACCTATAACGTGACCGGTTTAAAATTCATGACATTTTCTTTTAGACCAGTTCTGTGACATGTCACAGATGGCAATTTACCTCCTCCAAGTACAAGCCAATGTTAAAGTGACTGGTCCCGTGACCGGTCTCTATCAGAATTAACCGGTCACGTGACGCGTCCTGGTATAGGTCCTTTTCCCGCAGGGAGTCTCTTTGCACACTCAGAAAAAAAAGTTAGTAGAAAAATTTGTAAACAGTTTTCAATCGCACTTTACAACTTTTGTACTGATTTTTAGTAAAAAAATTATTATTTAGAAAATCTTTTTGCTATGTACATTTTACAAATTACAGAGTTCTTACAGAATATTTACAAAAATTTTTATTGCTAATTTCAGAAATCATTTTACAAATTTTTGAAACCCGATTTGCTAAAATTAGCAAAAAAAAAAATACTAATTTTAAAAAAGTGGTCATTGAGGGAAATGTTATTTTTAATTAAAACTTACAGCTACAAACTGAAATTGCCCTTAAATCTTACATGGGACTAAAAAAGGGATCGAAAGTGAAGATACCGACTCATATCTGAAAATAGGACATCCACTTAAAATAGCACTAAAAAGGGTTTTTTTAGTTCTAAAAATCAGCCCTAAAAACAATTAAAGTTAATCCTAAAAGTAAAAAAAAAATTGACTAAAATATTTTTCAAAAAGAAAATTACCAAATTAAAACAAAATAATAAATTCGTTTATGTTTTAACAATTTTTAAGATTTTTAAGCCTTTAATTTTTTTTTATTTTGTATAAAATATTTTTTAAAAAATAAATAATAAAAATTTTTGATGCTCGATAAAAAAAATAAATCTAAAACTTTGTACTAATATTAATAGTATTTAGTAATTTTTTTTTGCTGATTTTAGCAAACAGATTTTAAATTCCACTTTACAAAAAGTCTACTTAAATTTAGTAGCGGCTACTAATTATTCTACTAATTTCATTGTACTACACGTCAGCAGACATGTGTTGCTAAGATTAACAAAAAATACCGCTGGGCTCAAATTAGCAGAATTTCCCGTAATAACAGCAAAATTTTCAGTTGCCATTACAGACTTTTTTTGGTGAGTGTAGCTTAATACATTTAGTTCATTGATTTTCCATTTATTTTTATTCCTTCCAAATAATATGTTTTCTCCAGGTATTTCGAGAACCTTTTTTTAGAAGAGAAGGCGTTTTTTTAGTGATGATCTCTTTTTTCGATCAAAATCTTTTACTGTCTAACAATTTCTTCAGAAATATAATGGATGGGGTAGCAGCTCGTAGCTTATTTTTCATGACCAAATATTCATGGAAAATGTAATTAAGCTGCTCAGTTGAGATTCCTACAACAAGCTCAGCTTCTTCACGCATTTTCATTCTCCGACCGTCGAATATCAGTTCATGGATTTTGACAGTATCAAGGAATTAACTTTTAGGGAATTTCCAAAAGTTGTAGAATAGCCCTCGTAGTGTTCATATCAAAGTTGTTCACTTTCACTTCCATCTCTTAAACAATATTACTTAACACCTTGTATACCCAAAACTGTGACTCTCCTCTATTTCTACGTAACTCTTAAACTCCCACTTTATCTAAATTTTTAAAAATATTATTCATTAAATTGTCATTTCTATTTAACATTTTAATTACAATGTTCTTGTCTCCACACACACAAACACACACCAAAAGTGATACAGTATAAATAATTGTGTTCTTTCTTTATAATAAAATGTTTCTTGTCTTGTGTCATTAGCCTAAATTGTAAATATAAAAACAACAAAAAATTGTGGAGAATTGTACAAAATTAAAGTGTCTTCAAAACAACAACTTCTTAGGTTAATGACATCAATTAAACAACAGTTTTTTGGCGTGTTTTTATTTTATTTCGCTAAATAAACAAAAAAAAAAATTTGTACTTTTTTGTATTAAGTAAATAAATTTAGAAAATTTGTGTTGTCTTTTAGAATTTAAAAGGAAATTAGCCAAAATAGAAGACGTAAATTTAGATAACAGTAGTTTTAAAAGTTTTAGTTTGAAAAATTTTGAATGAAATTTTCCAAAAAAGACCAAATAATTTGAGAAATATAAATTAAATTCTTAAATAGTCAAATACTGATAATCAAATAAATTTGTAGAGCTCTACTTTGGGCGCCAATTTTTTAGTATTTTACAAAATTTTTAATTTTATTTTTCTTTAGAAAAAAACTTTATACTAATTGTTGATGTTGAGAAGAGTTGAATGGATAAAATTTTCCAATTACAGAATAATTTGAGAAATATAAATTTTTTAATACTTAAAGAGTAAAATACTGATAAATAAATTTGTAGAGCTCTACTTTGGGCGCCAAATCCTCAGTATTTTACAAAATTTTTAATTTTATTTTTCTTTAAAAAAAACTTTATACGAATTGTTGAAGAGTTGCATATAAAATTTTCTAAAAATGTTTAAATGTTTATTTTAAAAGGGCCTTTCTGTTGGGCGCCAAAAAATTCCTTACAATCGAATGGATATTTTCTTGGTGAAAAATATATACAATAGATAATCAATTAAGTAAATTTGTGGGGCTTTATTTTGGGCGCCATATTATACGGAAGAAAAAAGAATTTCTATAGAAAACAAATTTCTAAGAATTTTAAATATTTTGTATGTGTATTTATAAAGGGTGGTCAAACTTAAGGGCCGCTGCTGATTTTGAATAAAACACAAATTATTAAGGAAATTATTGTAATTTCTTTTTATTATGAAAATATAGTATGATTCAATTATGTATGGAATAAAATATCGGCCAAATGACCGCCGCGACCTCAGCGGCACACCTCCATCCGATGGTCCAAATTTTCGATGACGCTGAGGCATAAGTGAGGTTCTATGCCATTAATGTGCCGAATTATCTCATCCTTTAGCTCTTGAATTGTTGCTGGCTTATCGATGTACACCTTTTCCTTCAAATAACCCCTTAGAAAGAAGTCCAACGGTGTCAAATCACATGATCTTGGCGGCGAATAGACATCGCCACCACGTGAGACAACACGGCCATTGAATTTGTCGCGCAAAAGAGCCATTGTTTCGTTAGCTGTGTGGCAAGTGGCACCGTCCTGTTGAAACCACATATCGTCCAGGGTCATATCCTCAATTCCTGGCCACAATAAGTTCGTTATCATCTCGCGATAGCGAACACCATTCACTGTAAATGCTTGGCCGACCTCATGACACACTATCGCAAACAACAGCAATGTTTTCCGCACAACGAACTGGGCGAGCATTCACAGGTGTTTTCACAGACCCGGTTTGTTGAAATTTCTCCACAACTCTCCCGATTGTGGACACATTTGGTCGATTATGCTGACCAAAAAAATCACAAAGTGCTCGAAATGCATTTTGATTTGAACGCCCCTTTTCATAATAAGCCTGAATAACTTAACGCGTTGCTCGAATGTGTATCTTTTCATGGTCCAAATTGAGTTAGTCTGAAATTTAGAAATGTCATATGAAATGCAGGTATGGTTCACATTCAACATCGGCCCTTAAAATTAAACCACCCTTTATATGTCTTATGACCCCATCTTGTGTCTATTAAAGCTATCCATCGTATGCTGTCTGAAAGTATATATGGTTGTCTGGAAGGTTTCACTTGCTAGCGTCGAAGAGTTGCCAGCCTGAATTGATTTACACTTTAAGGCTGCCATATGGGTATTTCTGTTTTCGCGGGTAAATGGAAATTGATGAATCGAATTTCCGTATTAAAAAATTTTTTTCAAATTCACCAGAAACAACAAAAAACTTTTAGAAACTTAAGTAAAATACTCAATGAGTTAAATACTTTTTTATAAAGGTTGGGCGCCAAAAAAAAAAAAAAATCCTAACTATCTGAAGACAGGTTTTTTTTTGTGAGAAATGAATATCAAATAGGTAAGAAAAAAAATTTGGTATTAGTACCGGAGCATATTTATATCGGAGCATTATGGCCCAACGTTGGGTGCCAAATTCTCCATTTTTTAAATTTTTCCTAAAAAAAAATGGTTTTCTACAATAGAAAGTACTAAGGGATTCTAATAGAAAATCTTTTCAAGATTTTAGAATATTCTTGAAAGGTACCATCAATCTAGGAAACTCAAGCTTATAAAGGATCTTTTCGTCTTGATTAAAGTCAGCCGAAAAAAATGGCGAATGTTTAAGGTAAAGCAGTGGTCCGAAACTCAGTAACTTTTAAACCCACATGAAAGCTCACAACAAGCCGATTTTTCGCCCTTAGTGTATCTCCTACTTTTTGAACAAACGTCCGTTATAAAAGCATCTTCTCTTCTGAAGAATTATTTTTTTTTTGATAAATGTAGATCAAATACACTAAAACAAAGGCATGAACTAAAATGTAGTCAATTTCCTTCAAAATAGTTTATAAATTGTCCTCAATTTAAGTAAAATTTTATTAAAACTTAGAAAAATTTTCTTAAAAAGAATAAAAATTTCTAAGTTTGAGGAAAAACGAAATAGTTTATATACTCAGAAATAGTTCATGTTTTTCCTAAGTAATATTTCTTGATTTTAGGAAAAAAACAAGTAAATTAAGTAAAAATGTACTAATTTTAAGAAAAAACATCTTAGTTTTAAGAAATTTTCATACTCAAAGGTAATAAAATAAAATATAGTTAAAAAAAAAATTTAGGACATAATTTACTCCCATTTAGGTCAAAAAATGTGTCTAACTTAAATCGAGAAAGTACTTGAACTTAATGTGTGTTAATTTTTTGTTCGGGAGTAGTAAAATTATGTGAATTTTAGAAAGCCATTTCTAAATTCAGTTCTTAAGTATACCACTTTCTAATTTTAAGGAATTGTTTTCTAAAAACTAGTTCAGACAATTAAAAACAAAAACTCATCAATTTTTTCCTATGTAATAATAAATATTTACTTGATTTTAGAAACTGATGAACTATTTCTAAGGAAAATTTTCATGCAACTTAGTTCAGATAAATTTTAAAAATTTTAATAAAATATTATTTTTTTTTAAGTAAAGTTTTTCTTGGTCTTAAAAACTGATAAACTATTTCTAAGGAAAATGTTCATGCAACTTAGTTCAGATAAATTTTAAAAATTTTAATAAAATATTCTTTTTTTTTAAGTAAAGTTTTTCTTGGTCTTAGAAACTGATAAACTATTTCTAAAGAAAATTTTCATACAACTTAGTTCAGATAAATTTTAAAAATTTTAATAAAATATTCTTTTTTTTTTAAGTAAAAGTTTTCTTGGTCTTAGAAACTGATGAACTATTTCTAAGGAAAATTTTCATACAACTTAGTTCAGATAAATTTTAAAAATTTTAATAAAATATTTTTGTTTTTAAGTAAAAGTTTTCTTGGTCTAAGAAACTGATGAACTATTTCTTAGGAAAATTTTCACACAACTTAGTTCAGATAAATTTTAAAAATTTTAATAAAATATTCTTTTTTTAAGTTAAAGCTTTCTTGGTCTTAGAAACTGATAAACTATTTCTAAGGAAAATTTTCATACAACTTAGTTCAGGTAAATTTTAAAAATTTTAATAAAATATTCTTTTTTTTTTTAAGTAAAGTTTTTCTTGGTCTAAGAAACTGATAAACTATTTCTAATGAAAACTTTCATACAACTTAGTTCAGATAAATTTTAAAAATTTTAATAAAATATTATTTTTTTTAAGTAAAATTTTTCTTGGTCTTAGAAACTGATAAACTATTTCTAAAGAAAATTTTCATACAACTTAGTTCAGATAAATTTTAAAAATTTTAATAAAATATTCTTTTTTTTTTAAGTAAAGTTTTTCTTGGTCTAAGAAACTGATAAACTATTTCTAATGAAAATTTTCATACAACTTAGTTCAGATAATTTTTATTAAAATATTCTTTTTTTCAAGTAAAAGTTTTTCTAATTTTTGGGAAATAATAAACTTAGATACAGGATTTTTTTCTAAATATTTCTTCAGATAAATTAAAGAACTTAAGTAAATTTTTGTCATATCGAGGAAAAATTTTGTTTTTGTGGGAAAAGTACGTTTAAAAAACTTAAATATAACATTTCATGGTATACACTTCGGCAAGAGCCGAAATTGACTGCTTTTACTTTAGATGACATTACTTTGACAATTGCTTGCTATCAGTTTTTTACATGTTAAGATTCCTATAAAACAGAAATCAGATAAAATGAGATGTTTAAAAAAGTTTTCTATTTGCAACAGTGTTGCCAGATATTTTTTTACAGTTTTCTATTTGCAACAGTGTTGCCAGATATTTTTTTTACAGTTTTTTAACATATTCGCAACAAGTCGATTTTAAAGATTAACTTCTCTTCCAATTTCCCTTTTCCAACTTATCCTTATCAAGACAAAGTGTAGTTAATCTTGATCCTCAATCCATTGTCAACTTTGTTTTAACAGCAAATATTTCGATACAGTTTTTAAATTACTTTAACCCACATTTTATAAACAACAAACACCACATTTTATATACAACAAATTTTTACCAACTTATTATAATAAACTCGTCAAATTAACACAATTATTAGTCACAACTTTGTTTTTATTATGATGATTGTGCTGCAATCATGCAAAATGTAATGGAGAAGAAAATAAAATAATAAAAAAAACCAGACCCAATACTTTTATTTTATTGTCAGGACACACCCATCTTTCATATTTTTCTCATACTATTCCATGATACGACATGATATTTTAAAAATATTTTAATTTTATTTTACACATTTCTCTATTACATTTTTGCATATTATTCATGGTCATGCATGAATGAATTACTTATTATTATTATTACTATTTGCTTGCACCCACTTCAAATAACAACTTATGCAAAAGTAGTAAATGTTTAAACATATGTTTATTATATTTTTAAATTATATATATTTATTACATAGAGTAATTGTCATAGTAATTCATACAATGTGTGAATAATAAGAAAATTATTTTGTTTGAAAAAATAAAAATAAAAATTTCAACAAAATTGTAGGCTTTGTAGTGAATTTTCATATAATTACTGTCATCATAAGTAGGATTTTGTACACTTTGCGTATAAATTAGTAAACATAAATATGATGTTGATGACATGGCGGAGATTTTGTTGATAATGGTGGTGATAACAGAAAATTGCGACTTACACGAAAACATGAACCAACTTTTTCCCGTTATTCTCCCGGCAATTTCTCCATATGTCTCACAAATTTATTGGAAGACTCCACCTTTGACAATTCCTAGCAGCGTTGTGAGGTATGGGATGGAAATAAACGTCGGCCTATCTGCCGACAAAGAAAAAAAAAAGAAAAAGCTTCCCAGATAGACAATACAGTCCTTGCCACTTGAATAGGACACCCCTAATAGTTTTCCTAAAAAGTTGCTTAAGAATAAAAGCGTGTAATTTTTTCTAAGTTTCTTTTGTTCTCTCATTCTGTAAATTACACCTGTCCTCTCTGAGAACCTTTTTCAAGTTTTATTGAAGTACCGTTGCTTTTTTTAGGTTTTCTTTTCTAGATGATCGAAATTCTTGCAATTTTTCGCGCCACTTGAATAGAGCAGTCTTAGTCGAGTTTTTTTAAAGTACACTTGTTGTGGTTTCAAAATTTTTGTTTCCTTATACAATTTGAGATTTTTAAAGAAAAAAAATTAAAAATGGGTAGAGGAAAGTGTCTGACCGAAGCTGAAAAAATTAAAATACAAATTTTTAATGATTCCGGGAAATCTGTTAATCAAATCGCCAAAGAAATTGGTAGAAGTCGCCATGTCGTGTCTAATTTTATAAAAAATAATGAAAACTTCGGAAGGCCGTACAACCCGCTGATAAGCGAGCAATTCTTAGATTAGCTTCTAAGTCCCACGATACTGTATCAACAATAATAGCTAAATCGGGTATTTCCGCCAGTGTGAGAACTGTACAGCGTGTTATTTCCAAAGCTAGAGATTTGAAGCGACTAAAATTAAAGAAAATATCACCACTAACAGGGGTCCGAGAAATACGTTTGTCATACAGTCGCAGTCATATGACATGGAGCAATGAGTGGTACCGTGTCGTCTTTTCTGACGAAAAAAAAGTTTAACCTGGAGGGTGCAGATGGATTTAATTATTATTTTCACGACTTGCGGAAAGAAGAACATAATTTGAATCGCCTACATAGTCGGGAAGGGAGTGTTATGGTCTGGGGCAGTATTTCTTTTTCATTCTTCAGCGTGCTTTTTAGAAACCTGCAGTGGACGTTTCAACATGACAACGCTCCTATTTATACCGCCAGAGCAGTGAAGTCACGGATTTGTGACCAGAATGTAAGAACGCTTGATTAACCACCATACTCCCCAGACCTGAATATTATAAAAAATGTTTGGGGTTGGCTCGCTCGAAAGGTTTACGCTTCCGGTAAGCAGTACGATACCAAGGAGGAACTTATTGAAGCGATCAAAGCTGCTGGGCCTTCAATTTTCCTCGATTATTTGGCGCATATTCAATAATAAAAATAATTTTTGGCTCGGTACGAGACAAGGAAATAATTATGATTGATACATTTTACAGGGTATCAAATGTGCTTTCAATAATTAAAAAAATAAGATTCTATCTTTTTTAGCTTAGAAGCTTTTAACGCATAAATAAATAGAAAAAGGGATGTCCTATTCATGTGGCGAGGAGTGTATATAGCAGAACACACCATGTCCCATTCTCCTTAGAGAGTTCATTTTAGGGGTATAGCAGTCTGATTGTAGTGCGGATGCTGGGGAAGCTGGTTGAGATGTCTAGTGTCGTGACTGTGCTCAAGTCTTCCATGAACCCCCAATAGTAAGTTAAGTCCTTGAGACCTGGCCCCTTTCTGTAGGTCCACTTTTGAAACGAAACACATTTCTCTCTTTGGAAGGAAGATGATTGTCGGTCTATTCTTATCTACTTTCTACCGAATCCTTTGGAGAAGTTACTGGATCAACCTATCAGATCCACAGCTTTGATAATTTCCCCGCTTCATAAGACACAGCTCGCCTATGATGAGTGGAAATCTACTGAACTGGCCTTACACTGTCCTGTTGCAGGGATAGAGATGACCAATACGTTTGAGAAAATTGCATTTTGCGCTGTCCTGTTTATTAAGGTAGCCTTCGGTGACACGGGTAATGATTCGATTATGGCTTCCCTTCAACGCAGAGGCGTTGATGACGCTATCAGTGACGCTTGGTGTCAGCTTACGGTGTCAGCTCCCAAGGGGAGTCCTGCGATTCGATGTGGTCTCGATGTACAATTAAGTTGCTTTTTATACAGAGGAGGTCTAATACTTGGTGTAACTTTGAATTTGTGTTGAAATACATTAATAAGCAAAGCTACTCGGGCCATCTGTGTTATGAGATGGATAAAATCTGGGGCCTGAACACGAATCTATAGGATTTTGGTTAGATCAATAGGATTTTTTGCGAGATGATAAATCTTAAGCTTGAAGCTTTTTAGTTCATAGCCCTGTTATGTTATTTTACTTCGATGGAATTAAGTGCTATGGAAACACCAAAGCAGGACGTTACAATATGTACGATCGAATCCGCAATGTTTTGTATAATAGTCCAACGCTCTAAACTTAACAACATAACGCCCATTAACATAGTGAATGCTGCTGTGGATAGTGAATTAATATCTGCCTTTGGAACGGATAGGAACTGAATTACGTTGCGATAAGAAATTTAAGTTCGTCATCTTAAGTAATGAGCACAAGATGAAGCAATCAAGGACCGGACAGAGACTGAGTTACGTTTCAATAAGAAATTTGGGTTTGTTCATTTAGAGTAAGGAGAGCACGCGGAACCTGTCGTGGACTGGATAGGGACTAGGTTACTTTTCGATAGGAAATTTGAGTAATGAGACATATAAACCTATCGTGGATCACCATTACTTCGAGGTGGTTTACTGACGTTTCGAGCGTTTATGTATGGGTCCAATATTTCTAAACCTAGGGGTAAGTGACCCATAAATCTAGCCAATCAGCTAGTGCGCTAGAGGCATGTTGCCATCGTTTCTGATAGCCAGGTGTTGCTTTTGACGCTGTAAGCATGGACATTTTCCTATGGCATCATTCTGGAGTGCTTCGATCCTAAGAAACTTTTGACTGCGCAGAGTGGGGTCACCCTCTACTGGATATCGGTGCACAGTGGCCTTAGTGGTCTTACTGTGCGGTATTCTGGTACACCATTGAGACTTGGGTTTTTTTTTTTAAGAGAAGTATTATTCCGGAAATTCTTCCTACTAAATAATTTGCTGCTTTCTTTGGCAAGAGGATAGAGGAGGGTAAAAGATGGTGAAAAATGAAGGGCTTCAAGAGATGAGACACCTGCAGAAATAGGTCGATGATATCGCACTGAATGTCTGTCGGTTAATCCCTTCTCTTATAGGAGAATACTGGATCTTCCTAGGAGTGACTTTAAAGTTTTTAAAGGTTTTATGACTGGTACCATCTGTGAAAACTCAACTAGATCGTTTCTCAACTGCATATTTTGTTTCTTGAGGAGCACAAGACATTGGCACATGTTCTCTGTGATTGTCCTGTGGTCTAGACAGATAGGAGATAAGTTTTCTTCCATAGAGAAATCATAAAACCTGGGAACATAAGGCGTACTCCTCTGTACTTGATTACCGAATTTATCAGGGTGGCTATAGATAGTTTGGATGTGGTCTTTTACATTAAATCCTTTTGGCGTCGCGGTTAGATCTTGAGTCTTATGCTCAATTACTTAATGTCCCTTTAAATTTTAGCCAGCAGTTAAATTCAAATTTGATATTATAAACAACAACAACAACATTACACATAATAGGACCTTGGTAAAAAAAGCCTAAGCCTTACTAATGCTAACACACAAAATAGTCCCAATTGTAAAGGGTGGTCCAACCATAATGCACGATGTAAATTGTAAATAAAACAAAAAGTTTTCAGAGAATTATCTTAATATTTTTTTTATTATGATAGAAGGATCTATGACAATTATGTGTACAAAAAAATATCGGCCAAATGCTTGCCATGGCTTCGGTGTCATACCTCTATCTGAAGGTCTATTTTTTCAATGATTTGGAGACATAATTGACTTTCAATGTTGGTAATGTGCCGAATTATCTTATCCTTTAGCTCTTGAATTGTTTTTAGCTTATTGACGTACACTTTTTCTTTTAAATATTCCTAAGGAAATAAGTCCAACGTTGTCAAATCACATGATCATGGCGGCCAATTAACATCGCCATGACGTAACATAACACGGCCATTGAATTTCTCGCGCAAAATAGCCATTGTTTCGTTGACTGTGTGGAAATGGGGCAGCATCCTGTTGGAACCACATATCGTCTAGGTTCATATCCTCTATTTCTGGCCACATGAAGTCTGTTATCATCTCGCGATATCGAACACCATTCACGGTAACTGCTTGTCCCACCTTATTTTCTAAGAAGTACGGCCCGATGACACCGCCAGCCCATAAACCTCAACAAACATTCACTCTTTGTGGATGCATCGGCTTTTCAACAATCACTCGTGGATTCTCATTTGCCCAAATGCGGCAATTCTGCTTGTTAACAAAACCACTGAGGTGAAAGTGTGCCTCGTCGCCATTTGGCGTATTGACATATGGCTGATCGTAGGGTTGAATTTGTCAAACACTGAAACAAAGAACTGTTGGGGAAAAAAACTTGACGTTAGGGTGTGACTCACATTGTGCATTATGTTTGGATCACCCTTTACATTGCTATGCCCCGTTGAAAATTAAAACTTGATAGCTTTTTCGCTCCCGGAAATTCATGTTGTAATTGAATAAAAAAAAAATTTAATAAAAACTTGATTTTATAATTTGTTTTTTTCAGCATAAATTTTAAAATTTTATATTCAAGGTAAACTCTAAAGTTAAACCTTTTGTCTATGAGCTAAAAACTTTATTTAATTTATTTAAATACCCTTTTTTTAATCTCCTTTATATTATAATATTAACAAATTCACTTTAAATTCATATTTTTAATTAATTCAATTATCCCACACTCGTAACTCTAAAGATTTCTAATAATTTGCATAATGTTTTGCTAAAAAAAAAAAAACAAAATCATACCAAAACTAAGGTTTCATTGAAGTCATCTAATAATGTGGGCTTTAAAAACCTAAACTGACTTGATGACTTTAACATGACTCTGTATAAAATGAACTTTGTTCTTAGGAAATGTTGTAAAACCAATCTTCTTGTTAACTCTGAATGGCATGAATGGGTTTGCATTTAACACGTAATAGTTTTTTTTTTTTAGTTATTTTTAGATTGTTTTTCTTTTTTGTGCAGTTTCTACAAACGGAGGTTTCGGCATGTTTTTATTTTTTTTTTCTTCAAAGAAATGCATTTTAATACTTGTTGATTCAGCAGTTTTATAATTCTTTTTTTTTTTCATAACAAACACTGTTACAGCAAACGGTTATAGAATGAAGAATAAAAAAAAAAAACTTTTAAAGAATAAAAAAAAAATATAATTTAATTTCCTGTTATAAGTAAAAAAAAAAAAAGAAATGGAAGAAGAGGTTGTAGACAAGAGATAGGAAGAGTTTATTAATAAGATTTAAGCATAATATTAACATAAATTATATAATTATTATTTGAAAGAAAATAATAAAAAAAAAAAAGAAAAAAAAAGTTATAAAGGGTGGTTAAATTTTAAGGGCCGATGTTGAATTTGAACCACACCTAAACGTCAAGTTTTTTTTCTGCATTTCATTTGAAATTTCTCAACTTCAGACTAACTCAATTTGAACCATGGAAAGATACACAATCGAGCAACGCGTTAAAGTTATTCAGGCTTATTATGAAAATGGGCGTTCAAATCAAAATGCATTTCGTGCACTTCGTGATTTTTTTGGTCAGTATAATCAACCTAATGTGTCCACAATCGGGAGAATTGTGGGCAAATTTCAGAAAACCGGGTCTGTGAAAACACCTGTGCATGCTCGCCCAGTTCGTTGTGCGGAAAACATTGCTGTTGTTCGCGATAGTGTATAGTGTATCGGCCAAGCATTTACCGTGAATAGTGTTCGCTATAGCGAGATGATAACGAATTCATTGTGGCCAGGAATTGAGGATATGATCCTGGACGATAAGTGGTTTCAACAAGACGGTGCCACTTGCCACACATCTAACGAAACAATGGCTCTTTTGCGCAACAAATTCAATGGCCGTGTTATCTCACGTGGTGGCGATGTCAATTGGCCGTCAAGATCATGTGATTTGACACCGTTGGACTTCTTTCTAAGGGGTTATTTGAAAGAAATGGTGTACATCGATGAGCCAGCAACAATTTAAGAGCTAAAGGGTGAGATAATTCGGCACATTAACGGCATAGAACCTCAATTATGCCTCAGCGTCATCGAAAATTTGGACTATCGGATGGAGGTGTGGCGCTGAGGTCGCGGCGGCCACTTGGCCGATATTTTGCTGCATACATTATTGAATCATACTGTATTATCATAATAAAAAGAAATGACAATAGTTTCCTAAATAATTTTTGATTTATTCCAAAATCAACATCGGCCCTTAAAATTTAACCACCCTTTATATTTAAAAAATATTTATATTAAAATAACTAAAAATTTAATCATATTTTTTTAAATCTTTTCTTTTTAGGTAAGTATTTTCAATATTTTATTTAAAATATAAACAAATAAACGGGTATGTAAAAATCAATAACAAACATTGTTGTACTCAAAAAAAAAAAATGTACCAAAATTTAGAAAAATAAACTTATTTAGAGGAAAAATTTAAATGAAAACGGTGCCAAAGATACTTTTAACCAAAAATTTAATAAAAATTTCCTTGAAATTAAGAAACAAATTTTACTTAAAATTTGATCAAAATTTTTTAAATTATAGAAAAATTTTACTACTGAGAACTAAATTTTTATTAGAAAACAGTAAAATTTCCTCCTAATTAGTTCATACATCATTTAAAATTTTACTGTTGGTTAGCAAATGTTTCCTTGGTTTTAAGAAAAATTTTATTTTATTTAAGTTCATTGGATAATTTTTTTGTTTACTAAAAACTAGGTTTTAACTTCCTAAAAATAAGAAAATATTTTTTAACATCAAGTTAAATAGCACTTCTTTTAAGTAAAAATTATCCTTAAATTTGATAAAAATTTTCTAATAAATATGAAACTGTTGCTTTGAGGATAAATTAAATTAAATTATACTTAATTCATGTATTTAAAATATAAATAAAATTTCATTAGCAAAAAGGTAAACAAATTAAAAAAATGTACTGCAGGATATTCCGAAATGTAATAAATTGTGACAAAGTCAGATCCCTTTCGTAGTTTATAACCGGTTCTGCTTGAGAGAACTACAAAAAGGGACGCCCTAAGTGATACACGGCATCTATGGCTAAGGAACACTGGGGGTCCTTTGTCTTCTTAAATTAACTAATTTAAGGAAATTGTTAAAAAAAAGCGCAAAATCGAAATTTTAAACCTTTTGCTAATACAATTTAAAACAATATTTTAAGCTACTTTAAGTTTAATGTTAAAGACTGTTAAGATTAGAGATAAGCATGTGAGCCATTTTTGAATCACGCACCAAAAATTACAATCATGCAGGACAATTTTTTTAATGGTTACTTTAATTTGTTTCCTTTAATCATATTTTTTTCTGGGAAATTAGGAAAACTAACTAGTTTGTTTTAAATTTATTGTTTTTTTTTTTTGGAATAGAATATTGAAAATAATTCAAACGTTTTCCAACAAAAAAAAAAAACAAATTTTATTATTTTTTAAAATTAGAAAACTTTTATTAAAATTTTTAAAATTTATCTGAACTAAGTTGCATGAAAATTTTCCTTAGAAATAGTTTATCAGTTTCTAAAATCAAGTAAATTTTAATTTTTACTTAGGAAAAAATTTATTACTTTTCTTTTTAATTGCTTGAACTAATTTAAAATTTATTGTTTTTTTTTTTTGGAATATAATATTGAAAATAATTTAAATGTTTTCCTACAAAGAAAATCCTATATCAAATTTTATTATTTTTTTTAAACATTACAAAATTGTTACTTGAAAAAAAGCATATTTTATTAAAATTTATCTGAACTAAGTTTTTTGAAAACTATCCCTAGAAATAGTTCATCAGTTTCCAAAATCAATTAAATTTTTATTTTTGCATAGGAAAAAAATTATTACTTTTTGTTTTTAATTGTCTGAACTAATTTTTAATTTTTAGTTTTTTTTTTGGAGTAGAATATTAAAAATAATTTAAACGTTTTCCAACAAAAAAAAAAAAAAAATTATACCAAATTTTATTATTTTTTAAAAATTAGAAAACTTTTACTTGAAAAAAAAAACATATTTTATTCGAATTTTTAAAATTTATCTGAACTAAGTTGCAGGAAAATTTTCCTTAGAAACAGCTCATCAGTTTCTAAAATCAAGCAAATTTTTATTTTTATTTGGAAAAAAATTTATTACTTTTATTGTTTTTTTTTTTTGGAATAGAATATTGAAAATAATTTAAACGTTTTCCAACAAAAAAATTCTATATCGAATTTTATTATTTTTTAAAAATTAGAAAACTTTTACTTGAAAAAAGCATACTTTATTAAAATTTATCTGAACTAAGTTTTTTGAAAATTTTCCTTAGGAATAGTTAATCAGTTTCTAAAATCAAGTAAATTTTTATTATTACATAGAAAAAAATGTATTACTTTTTGTTTTTAATTAACTGAACTAATTTTTAGAAAACAATTCTTCAAAATTAGAAAGTGCTAGACTTAAAAACTGAATTTAGAAATGGCTTTCTAAAATTTACATAATTTTACTACTCGTGAACAAAAAATGAACACACATTAAGTTCAAGTACTTTCTGGTTTTAAGTAAGACACATTTTTTGAACTAAATGGGAGTAAATTATGTCCTAAATTTATTTATTGTTTTTTTTTTTTGAACTAAACTTAATTTTATTACATTTGAGTATGCAAATTTGATAAAACTAAGATGTTTTTTCTTAAAATTAATATTTTTTTATTTAATTGACTTGTTTTTTTTTCTAAAATCAAGAAATATTACTTAGGAAATATATGAACTATATAAACTATTTTGTTTTTCCTTAGACTTAGGAATTTTTATTCATTTAAAGAAAATTTCTTTAAGTTTTAATAAAATTTTACTTAAATTGAGATTTATTTATAGTATTTTGAAGCCAATTTTTGATTACATTTTAGTTCATGTCTTTTTTTTTTTTTTGAGTGTTACCTCACTTACAATACAAACAAGACAAGTGAAGTTGTCACGCTAACTAATAACAAATATTGACAGAATTTTTTGCTTTTAAAAAATTTAGCTAATTTTTAGTTCACTTCTATTTAAATTACCTAATAAATTTAAATATTATCCATTATACCTTGACAACTAAAAACACCTCCAACATTTTTTCAATTTTCCATCTACTCTTTTTTTTTTTTTTTAAAAACCATAAATATTTATTACACTTACACAAGTTAAAAATTTCTGGTGCATTTTATGTTTTTTTTTTTGATGAAAAAAAAGTACCACCCAACATGTTATATTTCTTGACACTATAAATTTTTACTATTTACCATAGAAATGTCATTTCTATAATAATATTAAAAGGTTGGCAACAATGTTGCATTGTCATAATGATCAACTTAAAATATATACTATGTTAGTAAAAACTTTTATTGTAAAAAAAAAATAAAATCTAAAACTTCATTTGACAGTTTCTGTTTTTTTTCTTTAGGTTTCATAGTCTTCATAATTTATTAGCATTTTGGGAAAAATGTTTTAAAAAATCTAAAAATAACGTAAGCAAATGTGTGGTGTGTGTTTTAAATGTCAAAAAAAAAAAAAAAAAAAAAAACTAATAAGAGAATTTATAGATTTAATTTTATTTGGTGTTAGATGTTTTCTAAACAAAGACCATACATGTGTAATTCTATTGAAAATATATTAAAGTGTTTTTTCTAAACACAATAGCTGTCAAAAATGTTGACATTGTTCAAAAAAAGGGGAGAAATTTGAGTACATGTTAATTTCACGCATTTAAAATAATTTGTGGGTAGAGAATCTACTGAAAATTATGATTAAAACAAGAGTTATATGCAGTTAGAAAGTTACACTCAGAAAAAAAAGTTAGTAAAAAAATTTTTAAACTGTTTTTAATTACTAATTACTAATTATAAAAAAGTGAATATTGAAGGAAATTTTATTTTTACACTCAGAAAAAAAAGTTAGTAAAAAAATTTGTAAACGGTTTTCAATCTGAATTTACTATTTTTGTACTGATTTTTAGTAAAAAAAAATATTATTTATTACATTTTTGTGCTATTTACATTTTACAAATTACAGAATTTTTACAGAATATTTACAAATTTTTCCTGTTAATTTTAGTAATCATTTTATAAATTTTTGAAAACCGATTTGCTAAAATTAGCAAAAAAAAAGTTAAAAGTGGATATTGAAGGAAATTTTATTTCTACACTCAGAAAAAAAGTTAATAAAAAGTTTTGTAAACGATTTTCAGTCCCAATTTACTATTTTTGTACTGATTTTTAGTTAAAAAAAAATTATTTACTAAATCTTTTAGCTATTTATATTTTACAAATTACAGAATTTTTACAGAACATTTGCAAATTTTTGTTGCTAATTTCAGTAATCATTTTACAAATTTTTAAAAACCGATTTGCTAAAATTAGAAGTTAGTAAAAAAATTTGTAAACGGTTTTCAATTCCAATTTACTATTTTTGTACTGATTTTTAGTAGAAAAAGATTATTATTTTGTAATTTTTTTTTTTTTTTGCTATTTACATTTTACGAACTACAGAAATTTTACAGAATAATTACAAATTTTTGCTGCAAATTTCAGTAATCATTTTACAAAATTTTTGAAAACTGATTTGCCAAAATTAGCAAAAAAAAAAAATTACTAATTTTAAAAAAGTGGATATTGAATGAAATTTTATTTCTACACTCAGAAAAAAAAGTAAGTAAAAAAATTTGTCAACAGTTTTTAAACCCAATTTACTATTTTTGTACTGATTTTTGGTAAAAAAAATTATTGTTTAGTAATTTTTTTTGCTTTTTACATTTTACAAATTACAGAATATTTACAAATTTTTTTTGCCAGTTTCAGTAATCATTTTACAAATTTTTGAAAACCAATTTGCTAAAATTAGCAAAAAAAAAAAATTAATTTTAAACTTTTTTTAAATTTGTTAAATATTATTGATATTGAAGGAAATTTTATTTCTAAATATTAAAACTTATACTTACAAACATAAATTGCCTTAAAATGCTACATAGGTTGAAAAGAGGGATCGGAAGTGAACACACTTTTCACAACCGATTTTTGTCCGCTTAAAATAGCAGTACAAAGTTATAAAAATCAGCTCTTAAAACAATTAAAATTTAACCATAAAAATTAAAAATTTTACTGAAAATATTTTTCAATACAAAATTAAATTGTCAAGTCAAATTAAAACAAAATGATAAAAAACCAGCAAAAAAAAAAATTTTTTTTTTTTTGCTGGTTTTAGCACCGATTTTAATTTTAACTTTACAAAAAGTCTACTAAAATTTAGTAGAATTTTTCTACTAATTTCATTGTACTACACGTCAGCAGACATGTTTTACTAAGATTAGCAAAAAATAGCGCTGTGCTCAAATTAGCAAAATTTCCCGTAATAACAGCAAAATATTCAGTCGCCATTACAGACTTTTTTTTGGTGAGTGTACTGCACTTAATATATCGCGCTAATGTCTATGACTTAAGAAGCTACGACTCTCATATATGGGGCATAATTTCAGTGATGATCTCATACAAGAAGTTTCAGCGTATCAGTTTAAAGTTCTTATATATTAGAGTTCCTAACATTAATATTTTTATTAGCCAAACATAGTTTCAATAAACATCCCATATATCTATTTTGTTTGTCCAGTGTAACTTTAGATAAAAATGTTGAAAAGTTATTAAACTCTTTTAGTTAATATTAAATTTATTTATTAAATCATTAATGGTCTATTGACTAAAGTGATTAAATAATCCCATTTGATACAAAAAAAAAAAACACACATTTGGAAAAATTAATAATTCATTTTCACCATAAAATTCATTAAACCCCAGCTAAATAAACACCTTCACTTTTCAATACAAAAATGCAATGAAGAAACAAGAAAACTTACACATGAAATTTATAAGAAAATCTTATAATTATTTACAAAAAGTGACATAAATTGTGTATAAAAAAAAGTTCAGATTTTTTTATTTTTACTTAAACATTATAAAATTTTGTGATGCATGAATAAAATTGAAGAAAATATGTTTGGTTATTCATGACAAAGTGACAAAGTTTTACGCATAATGAAAATGTAGTGAATAAAAAATTTCCAAAAAGGAAATTGCAGTCAAACAACTTTCTTTTTTTTTTCTTCATATCAGTTAACTTTTAAAGTAGTTATAAGACTTTTGGTCAGAAAAGAAAAAAAAAACATTTTAAAGATTTTTAAATGTTGGTTAAACCAGCAAAGTTTTTAAAATAGCAAAAGAAATTTAAATATGTAAATGTAATTTGACAGGAGCTCAAGCTTTAATGTAATTGTAATTAAACGTAATTGTAATTTAATTTTTTATAATGAGAAATGTCTTTGTTTCCGAAACTAACCAAAATAATTATATGGCGCCCTAGCAGGGACAAGGTTTTTAACAACAAGATTTTATTATTAGAAAAACCTAAAGCTTTAGTGTAATTGTAATTAAACGATTCGCTTTAATTTTTCATAATGAGAAATGTCTTTGTTTCTAAAACTTACCAAAATAATTATAAGGCGCCCGAGCAGGGACAAGATTTTAATTCAATGTAATTGTAATTAAACGATTTGCTTTAATTTTTTATAATGAGAAATGTCTTTGTTTCTCAAACTTACCAAATTAATTACATGGCGCCCGAGCAGGGACAAGGTTTTTACAAAAAGATATTATTATTAGGAAAACCTCAAGCTTTAATGTAATTGTAATTAAACGATTCGCTTTAATTTTTTATAATAAGAAATGTCTTTGTTTCCAAAACTTACCAAAATAATTATGTGGCGCCCGAGCAGGGACAAAGTTTTTACAGAAAGATTTCATTATTAGAAAAACCTCAAGCTTTAATGTAATTGTAATTTAACGATCCGCTTTAATTTTTTAAACTTACCAAATGGTGTCTGAGCAGGGACAAGGTTTTTAACCAAAAAGATTTTATTATTAGAAAAACCTCAGGTTTAATGTAATTAAACGATTCGCTTTAATTTTTTTCAACTTGGCAAAATAATTATTTGGCGCCTGAGCAGGGACAATGTTTTTTTACAAAAAGATTTTATTATTAGAAAAACCTCAAGCTTTTTTGTAATTGTTATTAAACGATTCGCTTTAATTTTTTATAATGAGAAATGTCTTTGTTGTCAAAACTTACCAAAAAAAATTGTATGGCGCCCGAGTAGGGACAAGGCTTTTTACAACAAGGTTTTATTATTATAAACACCTCAAGCATTGATGTAATTGTAATTAAACGTTTCGCTTTAATTTTTTTCAACTTGCCAAAATAATTATATGGCGCCTGAGCAGGCACAATGTTTTTTTACAAAAAGATTTTATTATTAGAAAAACCTCAAGCTTTTATGTAATTGTAATTAAACGATTCACTTTAATTTTTTATAATGAGAAATATCTTTGTTTCCAAAACTTACCATAATTATTATATGGCGCCCGAGCAGGGACAAATTTTTTTACAAAAGGATTTTATTATTAGGAAAACCTCATGCTTTAATGTAATTGTAATTAAACGATTTGCTTTAATTTTTTATAATGAGAAATGTCTTTGTTTCCAAAACTTACCAAAATAATTATATGGCGCCAGAGCAGGGACAATTTTTTTTACAAAAAGATTTTATTATTAGAAAAACCTCAAGCTTTACTGTAATTTTAATTACGATTCGCTTTAATTTTTTATAATGAGAAATGTCTTTGTTTCCAAAACTTACCAAAATAATTATATGGCGCCCGAGCAGGGATAAGATTTTTTACAAAATGATGTCATTATTAGAAAAACCTTATGTAATTTAATGTAATTGTAATTAAACGATTCGCTTTAATATATAATGAGAAATGTCTTTGTTTCTTAAACTAACCAATTAATTATATGGCGCCCGAGCAGGGACAAGGTTTTTTACAAAAAGATTTTATTATTAGAAAAACCCCAAACTTTTTATGTAATTATAATTAAACGATTCGCTTTAATTTTTTATAATGAGAAATGTCTTTGTTTCCAAAACTTACCAAAAAAAATTTATGGCTCCCGAGCAGGGACAAGGTTTTTTTTACAAAATGATGTCATTATTAGAAAAACCTTATGTAATTTAATGTAATTGTAATTAAACGATTCGCTTTAATATATAATGAAAAACTTCAAGCTTTAATGTAATTGCAATTAAACAGTTCGCTTTAATTTTTTATAATGAGAAATGTCTTTGTTTCCAAAACTTACCAAAATAATTATATTGTGCCCGAGCAGGGACAAGATTTTTTACAAAATGATGTCATTATTTTCTAATGTAATTTAATGTAATAGTAATTAAACGATTCGCTTTAATATATAATGAGAAATGTATTTGTTTCCAAAACTAACCAAATTAATTATATGGCGCCCGAGCAGGGACAAGATTTTTTACAAAAAGATTTTATTATTAGGAAAACCTCATGCTTTAATGTAATTGCAATTAAACGGTTCGCTTTAATTTTTTATAATGAGAAATGTCTTTGTTTGCAAAACTTACCAAAATAATTATATTGCGCCTGTGCAGGGACAAGGTTTTTTACCAAAAAGATTTTATTATTAGAAAAACCTCAAGCTTTAATGTTATTTTAATTAAATGGTTCGCTTTAATTTTTTATAATGAGAAATGTCTTTGTTTCTAAAACTTACCAAACTTACTATTAGAAAAACCTCAAGCTTTAATGTAATTTTAATTACGATTCGCTTTAATTTTTTATAATGAGAACTGTCTTTGTTTCCAAAACTTACCAAAATAATTATATGGTGCCCGAGCAGGGACAAGATTTTTTACAAAAAGATTTTATTATTAGAAAAACCTCAAGCTTTAATGTTATTTTAATTAAATGGTTCGCTTTAATTTTTTATAATGAGAAATGTCTTTGTTTCTAAAACTTACCAAACTTACTATTAGAAAAACCTCAAGCTTTAATGTAATTTTAATTACGATTCGCTTTAATTTTTTATAATGAGAACTGTCTTTGTTTCTAAAACTAACCAAATTAATTATATGGCGCCCGAGCAGGGACAAGATTTTTTACAAAAAGATTTTATTATTAGAAAAACCTCAAGCTTTAATGAATTGTAATTAAACGATTCGCTTTAATTTTTTTATAATGAGAAATATCTCTGTTTGCAAAACTTACCAAAATAATTATATGGCGCCCGAGCAGGGACAAGGTTTTTTTACAAAAAGATTTTATTATTAATGTAATTGTAATTAAACGATTCGCTTTAATTTTTTATAATGAGAAATGTCTTTGTTTCTAAAACTTACCAAAATAATTATATGGCGCCCGAGCAGGGAAAAGGTTTTTTTTACAAAAAGATTTTATTATTAATGTAATTGTAATTAAACGATTCGCTTTAATTTTTTATATTGAGAAATGTCTTTGTTTCCAAAACTTACCAAAATAATTATATGGCGCCCGAGCAGGGACAAATTTTTTACAAAAAGATTTTATTATTAGGAAAACCTCATGCTTTAATGTAATTGCAATTAAACGGTTCGCTTTAATTTTTTATAATGAGAAATATCTTTGTTTGCAAAACTTACCAAAATAATTATATGGCGCCCGAGCAGGGACAAGTTTTTTTTACAAAAAAGATTTTATTATTAGAAAATCCTTAAGCTTTAAAGTTATTTTAATTAAATGGTTCGCTTTAATTTTTTATAATGAGAAATATCTTTGTTTCTAAAACTTACCAAAATAATTATATGGCGCCCGAGCAGGGACAAGGGTTTTTACAAAATGATGTCATTATTAGAAAAACCTGGTACAATTTGAAATGAAACATAATATGGAGCAGAAAGAATATTTGTAAACATATTTATTTTTGGTTTATAACAATTTAAAAAAAAACATTAAAAAAATATTATGGCACCCAACCTGGGAAAAAATTTATAAACAAGTTTTAAACTTCACTTAAATTTCATGCTGGGTTTTGGTGTGACAAACAAAAAAAAAAAAAAACTAATACTAGTTTCTATGGCTAACAAAAAATCTAGTATCTTATACTGAATTTTCTTTTAATTTTACTTTCATTTACTACCAGTTACATTGACAAATTATTACAGTATTACAGTATTAATACACCAGGGATTAATAAATAAATATTATACTTTTTTTTTTTTGAGATTTTATGGAGAAATCAACACCAATTAAAAATGTTTAATCTCTACCATATCATTAACGGAAACCTTTTAAATAACATTTGTGAAAACCGGTCCTTAATTTTGTAACTACTTAAATAATCATTTAAAAATTTTACAATTTTCTGGTAATATTGATTTTGTTGCACAAAAAACAAATGATTGTTTCTATTTTTGCACCATTTCATGTCACATACATAAAATTGCGGAAGAACTTAGTTTTTGTTTCTCATACATTAATAATAAAAATAATATTAAAAGTCAACCATATTGTCGTAGTCGTCGTTGTAAGTTAACTTCAGGTTTATGTTTTTTTTTTTTGGTTTGGTTTAGTTATGTTTATTCATATTAATATCTAACTACAAATGTGGCAATAAAATTTAAAATCTAGGTTTTTCTTGTTGCTGTTGCTTGCTACTTACAAGATTATATAAACAACAACAACAACAACAAAAAGTATTGCATGCAACAAGTAAAGTATGTAAAATTGCATAAATGCAAATTAGGGTAATGGTGTAAATAAACAAAATCTATTTAAATTTAAATCAATAACTTTGTTGTTAACGTAATTTCTTGTGGGGTATGGAAAATATAAAAGATTTCGGTATTTCTTGATTTTTAGACCTACCATCTGCTTTGACCACAGAACCTGTAATTTCTTCATGGATGGTTTTAAGGTGAAGAAAAAATTTGGCGCTGTGGTTTTCTGTCGACATCTGGGTATCAAGAAGTCATATAAAATTCTCGATGACTGTAATTTTTATCAGGCGGTTGTATCACGTTTATTTCTACATTACAGGCGGCGATTAAGGTGATTTCCGCTGCGGTGCAGCGGTTTTCTGTTGCCAGCTGTGTATCGAGAAGTCATACAAACTTCCCAATAGCTGCTGCATTTTTCAGGTGAAAGTTCTGGTAGAATAGCTGCTGAGCTGGCATTTACCCTCCAAATGGATGTTTCTTACATTTATTTCTCTATTGATAGTCAGCCGGCGATTAAGGTAATTTCCGCTAATCTGACATATTAATCAAGTGTCCCAAAATGCCAGGACGCTTTAGGTAAACTTAGTACCAACAGCAGAGCACGCTGCTATTGGGCTCGTAGACACCGGGACATAGATAATAATCATATTGGGGACAGACTAACGAAATGGTGCGAAGAGATGCAGACTCCACTGTAGTTAGGAGAAATACTGGAGATTCTATGATCCTAAGGCATACTATGCTCAACCCGAAGCTATTGTAGAATTTTGATCTTTTCTGAACTGTGATTATTGTGAAGAGGGCTGGAAAGCTGGCATAATATGTGTCACTGTCCGGTTCTTGCGCACTCCAGAGAAAGTTGTTTGGCAGATAATTTATAACGAAATCTGGAAGAGATCTTTAAAATCGGAATTTTAACACTTAAAGCATTTACATTTATTTGTCTCGTAGGCATTGGGACATTGATAATAATCGTATTGGCGACAGACTAAAGAAATAGAGGCTCCAGTTGCCTGAAGCAAGGGCATTCGTGACACTTCGATTTTTAAACAGGATGTAGACTCCACTGTAGTCTGGAGAAGTACTGGAACGTGCAGACTTTTGAAATTTATGTGGAGATTCTATGATATTAAGGCAACGAAACTACTAACCTCAACCAGAAGCTATTGTAGTTAACTGATCTTATTTGAACTGGGGTTATTGCGAAGAGAGCTGGAAAGCTGGCGTATGGAAAGATGGGAGTCGGTGCAGCATATATGTGCACCCCAGAGTAAGTTAAAATTTATGTGAAGATTCTATAATCCTAAGACAACGGAACTTCTTACCTCAACCAGAAGCAATTGTAGTAAACTGATCTTTTCTGAACTGCGGTTATTGCGAAGAAAGCTGGAAAGCTGGAAGTCGATGCAGCATATTATGTGTCCCTGTCCGGTTGTTGCGCACCCCAAAACAAGTTTTTTTAGCAGATAATCTATTTCGAGATCTGGAAGACTTCTTTGTTATCGGAATTTTAAGAGTTTAAGGCATTTTTTTTTTACTTTGAACCAAGGCTCAGGGGATCCACTATGTTCATTGCGTTGATGAAAGGAAGTTAGGATAAAGGCTACATCAAGGATAGAGTAGTGTCTGTGGGTATTTGCATTGAATTCCATTAAGTTGTAAGTGACAGGAAAGACCTCAGCGGGAAGCTTATTTCACATATGGATAGTAGGACTAATGAACGAATTTTACCTGTAATGCGAAGAGCCATCCACTGGTCAATCTATTAAATAAGCAAGTATTTCTAACAAAAACCCGAGCCCTGGTGATAAGTTTACTTAGATCGGCAGAATATCTCCCATACTACATCCCATGTACTACATCAAAGATATAGTGGTGTCTGTGGTCATTCCACTTAAATTTCATTACGTTGTAAGTGACAGGAAATACCTCAGCAGGGAGTTTTTTTCACATACGGATATCAGGACTAAAGAACGATTCAATGGTCAATCTATTAGATAAGCGAGTATGTATAAAGAAACTCCGAGCCCCGGGGATAAGTTTACTTATGTCTGTGAAACATCTCGATAAAACAGTTCCGACGATACTCCCATATACTGACAATGATCCAATGGGCCAATTGAGCTGATTACCCCACTGTCATTTATAAGCGCCGACACCCTTTCAACACGGTCCAAAAGCTACAAAATAGACTTTGAAGTCTCTGCCCATATATGGGAATTATATTCCATTGTCGGACGAATATAGCTGATATAGATAATAAGCTGTTTAGATGAAGTGAAGAAGATTTTGCACCGGTTAAGAAAACTTTTAACACTTGAATGTTTCTTTTGACACCGGAATAACGTGATTTTTCCAGAGGATATCACATTGAATTGTCATGCCCAGAACATCAGGAGTATTCGAGTTTACAATATCGATACTCCCCCATGTGTACAGATGGCATTGACGACCACTCGGTATGTCTATGGGTTAACAGACAGAATTGGATCCTGCGAGCATTAAAATTTACCTTATTCACACAACCCATTCAGAGATTGTCTAGGGCTCCATATTAAGTGTGTCATTCATATTTTGCCTCATGCCCCTAAGGGCTTGACCTATGGCCGGAGAAGTATGAAAGACAAATGTTGCTGTCATCTACGAAAGAAAGTTTGACCCTATAGGTCATTAATTAAAATAAGAAAAAGTGAGGGAAAAAGAGCGCCACCTTGCGGTACCTCTGAATTGAGCTGAAACTCGTCGGAGGAGAACCCGTCTATAACAACTCTTAGTGCCATCGTATCTGTTTGAACTTAGACGTGGGTTATCGTTTTTCATCTGGTTTTTTATCTGTGACCAACACGCTACTCAACTGATTCTTAGCACCACCCTACGAAAGATATGTAAGTGGCCAAGAATACGAGTTCTCATGATTCACTCGTTTGTGTTTACCAAAATTTCCAACAAAAATATCTTAGAAATATAGAAATCTCTAAGGTCGTTATATATCAGTTTCTTAAGAGAAAACATCACAGCCGAAACTTCATCTTTTCTCTGAGGCATCAGAGTTTTATGGTTTATCAAACACCGATGTTCTATCTTTTTTATCACATTCCCTTCTAAAACGATTTATCGAAATATATTATTACAATGGAGTAGTCACACTGTAGCACACCTTTTTTTTGAGCCAACACAATGGACGTCAAATTCCGATATTGAATCCATATTATCTAATTTACTTTTTATAAATATCATTTAATTTCTTAATAGAAAAGAAGAGCCTGATCAAAGACAACTAATGAACACAGGGAACTCCAAATCTCCCTTCAAATTTTTCCCGAAGCATCTAGGTAGACTTATATGAGAAATTGAATTCCCATGTAAAAATCGAAATATATATGAACATACATGATCATACATGGGCTTGTATATGATCATACAGGGGCATACATGGTCATATACGTCCATACATGATCTCATATATGACCATATATCTTCGGATCCGAAATTTGAGGGTATATGGTGATATATGTGCATATATTATCATACATGCTCATATATTATTCATGTATGCTCGTATATGATCATATACGTCCATATACCCTCAAATTTTGGATCCGAAGATATATGATCATATATGAGATCATGTATGGTCATATATTGAGCAATGTATGGACGTATATGACCATGTATGCCCATGTATGATCATATACAGGCCCATGTATGATCATGTATTGGGTTGTTTAATTACTTCCATTCGAATCCTCTACAGAGTGAACAATGAATTAACAATATTAGATGTTTGAATAGAAAAGTATTCCCGTTTCACTCTTGCTCGAAACAACATATCGATATTTTTGTTCTTTTTCTTTACAATTTTCTAACAAAGGCTACATCAAGTACTAGTTGGAAGTCGCAGTATATTATTTTATATTTTGATTGAATAATTTATTTTATTTCATTTTTATACCATTATACCGAAATTAATCTCAGACGTTAGTAATTACTCTAGACAAGTGTACGAATATGATGGCGGTATTGCACGACTACGTAGTACTTATAGTAGTTGCAATGATCCCATTATGACTTTGTCATGAGTAGTAATATATAACTTACACACAGTTGTGTATACTCGTAGTCAAATATTAAATATATAATTGTAAAATTCTCACACAACAATTGTGTGTGTGCGACTACGAATCGAGAGCAGCAGATGAAGTATGGCCGTAGTGAACCCTTTGTTAGGCTTAAATTGTTATTAAAAAGAATAACTAAATAATTATTGCAACATGCAACAGGCAGAGCTTGTAAAGTATTCAATCCTTCATTAGATTTTTAATTCTGATTGACTATGATTGAATTCTCAAACTACAAGTCTTGAATGGAAATAAATTCTTTGATGGTCTCAATTGATTTAGTTTTAAAAGACTTCATTCGTTTTTCATTCATCGATTTGTCATTCACTGGAAATGCAAACGTTGGTAGTTCAATAGTTGTGAATTTAATTGTTGAGAATTCAATCGTTGGAAATTTAAATGATTTTAAATTTTTTTAAATTTAATCGATTTATTGTTCAAACGATTTTCTTTTATTTGATTAAGTAATTTCGGAATGATCTTCATTCGATTTTAAAATTTAGAAAATTCTTTCATTCGATTTTCATGAATTGATTTGTCAATCACTGGAAATGTTAACGTTGAGAATTTAATCGTTGAGAATTTAATCGTTGGGAACTTAAGCATTGGAAATTCAATCGTTGGAAATTTAAATGATTTTTACTCACACGATTTAAAAATTTTTAAATTCAATTGAGTTTGTTTTATTTGATTGAGTAGTTTGGGAATGATTTTCGACTTTCTTTATTCGATTTTAAAATTATGAAAATAAATATCTACGTTACTAGTTTTAATTAATGGAACTTGCAGATTTTTTTTCAAACATTAAAAAAAATCACCAAATCAAAAAAATCACCAAAATTAAAGATTCCCCAAATTCGAAAATATCGCCAAAATTTAAAAAATTTTTAAAATTGAACAAATCGGTAAATTGTGAGTCACCAAATTTGAAAAAAAAATCAAAAATTACTTAAAATCGCCCAAGTTAAAAAAAATCGCCAAAACTAAAGATTCCCCAAAATAAATTGGAAAAAATCGTCAAAATTTAAAAAAATTGGTAAAATTAAACGAATCGCTAAAATTGTGAGTCACCAAATTTGAAAAAAATCACTTTATTTAAAAAAAAAAATTTCCGAAATAGGAAAAAATAGCCAAAATTAAAGATTCCCCAAAATAAAAAAAACTGCTTACATTAGAAAAAAATCGGTAATATTGAAAAAATTTTAAATTAACAAAAATCGCACAAAAAAAATTAAAAAAAACCGCAAAATAAAAAAAATATGCCAAAATAAAAAAAACGTTAAAATTGAACAAATTGCTAAAATTGTAAACTGGCTAAATTGCAAAAAATAAAAAAAAATCAGCAAAATCAAAAAATCGCCAAAATTAAATATTTCCAAAAATAAAAAAACTACTTACTATAGAAAAAAATCGCTGATATTAAAAAAAATTGAAAATTAACAAAAATCGCCAAAAAAAATTTAAAAAATCCTCAAAATTAAAAAAATTGCCAAAATTTAAAAAATCGTTAAAATTGAACAAATCGCTAAAATTATAAAACTCGCTAAATCGGAAAAAATCATCTAAATTTTAAAAAGCCAAAATTAGAAAATAGCTACTGTTCTAAAAACAAAATTCAAAAAACGCTTAAATTAAAAAAAAAATTGCCAAAAATTTAAAATAATTGCTTAAATTTATAAAAAGAATTTAAAAAAATGTCTGTTGAAAAAAAAATCGCTATTTAATTCAAAATAAAAATTAAAAAAATTGCGAAAATTAAAGATTTTTCAAAATAAAAAAAATTGCTAACATTGAAAAAAAAAAGCGTAAATTGAAAAAATCGTCAAAATTAAAATAACGCCATAATTGGAAAAATCATTGAAATTGAACAAATCTCTAAAATTTGAAAAAATCGCTTTAATTTAACAACACCAAAATTAAAAATGCGAAAAACGCTCAAATTAATAAAAAAAATCGCCTAAATTTAAAATAGTCGCTAAAATTTAAAAAAAGTCACCAATGCTAAAAAACAATAGAATTACAAAAAAAAAAAAATCCTCAAAGTTAAAATTGATCAAATCGATAAAATTGCAAAAACTCGAAAAATTGGAAAAAATCACTCAAATTAAAAAAGAAACAAAATTAAAAACGCTAGAAAAACAAAATTCGAAAAACGCTCAAATTGGAAAAAATCGACAAAATTTAAAATAATCGCTAAAATTTAAAAAAGTCGCCGATACCAAAAAAACGTTAGAATTAAAAAAAAATTAAAATCGCCAAAATTGAAAAATTTTTTTTATCAAATTGGATCGCTTTAGATACAATTTTAAACGTCTATGTCTCGAAAACCAAAAAAATTCCTTTACACCAGAGTTCTAAAGTTTCGAATTACTTGGCTACATTTTTAGATCGCGTTTATCTTGAGAACTGTACATTGCAGAGCGAAAGAGAGAGCTATATTTGGCAATATTGAATTTTTTATATATATTTTTTTAATTTTTTTCTTAAATTTTGGTAATTTTCAAATTTTTATTTTAAATTTCAGCGTTTATTTTCAATTTTGTCTTTTTCCTAAATTTTGCCGATTTTTTAATTTTTACAATTTTTTTTTTTTTAATTAAAGCGTTTTTTTCAATTTTAAAGATATGTTTTTTCAATTTTTGTATTTTTCTTTTTATTATTTTTTTAATTTGAACGATTTTTTATATTGATTATTTTTTTCCTATCTTAGCGATTTTTTAATTTTGACGGTTTTTTAAATTTTCGAAATTTTTTTTTTTAATTTTTTGATTTTTTTTTTCATTTTTTAGATTTTTTGATTTTGACGTGTTTCTAAATTGAGGCGTTTTTACTTAAATTTGAACGATTTTTTTTTCTCATTTTAGCCGTTTTTTATGATCTTGGCTTTTTTTTTATTTGAACTATTTTTGAACGAAAATAGAATACAATCTTTGAATCTCTGTGCATAGGCCAGCATAATTTATTTATTTCTCTTAGAATAATTACAAATTTATAACAATAACAGCTTTAACTAATGGCAAGCTAGAAACAAATTGTTGATCATAAGATGAGAATTTTTAACTTACATTTTTTAGAACAAGAGAATACTCCCCCTCCCCCCCACAACTTCTTCGTACTATAGATGTTATGTTTCACAATTAACTCCAGTTGTTAAAAATTATTGAATTTAGCACATCAAATTATGTTCGTTGAAATATAATTTCGGATTTCAACAACATTTTTATAGGTGTTCAAAATTACATTATTATTATTAAAGACTGTTTGTAATTGTTGCATGCAATTTTGTCTACAACATTATATTTATGGAAAATATGACACAATTTTTTTACTAAATGCCATATAAATTATTATTTTAAAAACTATTACAATTGTTATTTAAATAGTTATAAACATTTTTACATAAATAAAATCCATATATGGACTTACAGCAATGACTTCACTTTGTAGTCTCAGTGTAATAAAGTTTAAAGTGTTTGTCTTATTTGTAAAAAAAAAAAATACCCTATGCCACTTAAGGGTAGACTGATCGATTGATAAGGAGCTTAAAACTAACACTGTGAAATATAATTGTTAAATAATCTTTAAAACAGGGAACCGAAAAGTTTGGCTGCTTCCAGTTTAGGAGTATTTTTATTTAATGGGGAATTTCAAATTAAACTCAGGCAAACATCAAGAAAAACCCTGTAAAAATGATGTTGACAGGTGATAATCCCATTATTCCCATTTCTATTTTGGGGATTATGATCATAATTTTGTGGACTTAATCCCCAAACAAAAAAGTCAAAGGTGTTCGAAAATTTTAGCATTTCAAATGAAAATCGCAGGACGAAGATCAACTCCGATTTGTCTTAAGACTTATTAGAAAACTATAAAGCATTTACAAGGCAGAAAAGGTTGCTAAAAATACTGTATAACTAGCCCAAGGCAAAAATCAGTTATAATAGAACTAGCTCTACTTTGACATATAAGATTCGATTGCTTCTCTGGGGTCTCAGAAAATGTTGTCTAATCGAATTTTTCGTTTTTTTTTCCCCCGCTAAAAGAGAAAATAAAGAAAAATTATTCACCAAATGAATTTCAATTTCGGAACAAAAATATTTATTTTGTTCAAAAATTTTTATTTTGTTCAAAAATTTTTTATTTTGTTCAAAAATTTTTTATTTTGTTCAAAAATATTTACTTTGTTAAAAAATATTAGAAACTTAGAAGAAAAGCGCAAGACGGAGATTAATTACAATTTGTCTGAAACTTTCCAAATGAAATATTTTTATGTCAACTCACAACTTGTCTACCCCTGACATAAGTGATATTGCTTCAAAGGCCCAATTCGATTCAGCCTATTAAATATGGCAGTCCAATGGTAAAAACTCGTCAAAGTCTTCAGACTTATTTGTAGATATCATACACTCACCAAAAAAAGTCTGTAATGGCAACTCAAAATTTTGCTGTTATTACGGGAAATTCTGCTAATTTGAGCCCAGCGGTATTTTTTGCTAATCTTAGCAATATATGTCTGCTGACGTGTAGTACAATGAAATTAGTAGAAAAATTAGTAGCCGCTACTAAATTTTAGTAGACTTTTTGTAAAGTGGAATTTAAAATTTGTTTGCCAAAATCAGCAAAAAAAAAAAAATACTAAATTTTATTAATATGAGTACAAAATTTTAAATTTATTTTTTTTTATCGAGCATGAAAAATTTTGATTATATTTTTCAAAAAATATTTTATACAAAATTAAAAAAAAAGGCCTAAAAATCTTAAAAATTTTTAAAACATAAAAAAATTTATCATTTTGTATTTTAGTAAATTTTTTTTTACTTTTAAGGTCAAATTTTAGTTGTTTTTACGGCTGATTTTTAGAACTAAAAAAACTTTTAAGTGCTATTTTAAGTGGATGTCCTATTTTTAGACATGGGTCCGATCACTTTTTTAATCTATGTAAAATTTTAAGGCAGTTTAAGTTTGTATGTATGAGTTTTAATTATTAGAAATAACATTTCCTTCAATATCCACTTTTTTAAAATTAGTATTTTTTTTTGCTAATTTTAGCAAATCGGTTGTCAAAAATTTGTAAAATAATTTCTAAAATTAGCAACAAAAATTTATAAATATTCTGTAAAAATTCTGTAATTTGTAAAATGTAAATAGCAAAAAGATTTGCTAAATAATATTTTTTTTACTAAAAATCAGTACAAAAATTGTAAAGTGGAATTGAAACCCGATTACAAATTTTTCTACTAACTTTTTTTTCTGAGTGTATATAACCGGTTCTGGAAGTACTGGCTCTACTTTGGCGTGTAAACTCCCGGTTGCTTTTGGGAGGCAACAAATATTGTTCTATCAAAATTTTAATTTTTTTTTATCGCTTAAAAAGAGATGGAATAAATCTTTTTCCAAATGAATTTTCTGCCAAGACCGAATTTCATCCTGTTATATAGGGTTTTCCAATAAGGACTTGACAAATTTTTTTTTAAATACAACGCAAACCATTTGGATATTTCCAAAACTTTATGATCGACTGGAAATACAATCAAAACATTTATGATTGGAACTCGACTTCGTTCATATGGCCACCGCGGGCACGTCGGCAGCGGTCGATTCGTTGGACCCCATTTTCGATGACTCGGTCACACATTTCGGCCGTAACGGCCGCTATTTTGCGTTTAATGTTGGCTTTGAGTTCTTCCAACGTCGTCGGCTTGTTGGCATAGACCAATGATTTGACGTAGCCCCAAAGAAAAAAAGTCTAGAGGCGTTAAATCGCATGAACGAGGCGGTCAATCGACTCGTCGATTTCTTGAGATAACACGCTCACCAAACGTACTCTTCAATAAATCGATTGTTACGTGTGCTGTGCTGTGTGGCTTGTGACACCGTCCTGTTGAAACCACATGTCATCCAAGTTCATGTTTTCAAATTCGGGTCACGAAAATATATGGGCCAATGACGCCGCCGGCAAACAAACCGCACCAAACAATTAATATTATGTGGATGAAGTGGTGCTTCATGAAGCACATGTGGACTTTCACCAAACCAATAACGCATATTTTGCATATTGACGAACCCATTGAGCCAAAAAGTGAGCTTCGTCACTGAAGATGATTTTGCTCTTAAAGTTGCGGTCACCGACTCCGAATTTCAGTAGTATATATTTTTATAATTTGCATACGTTGTTTGTTCGTGTACTTTACCATGATGAAAATGTTGAGTTTAATGAAGAAAAGGAATGTAACAGTTAGATTATCAGTGAAATAGTGCGTTCACAAATTACATTCAAAGTTGTCAAGTAGCTATTGGAAAACCCTTTACATAGCAGTCCAAAGCGGTTAACTCGTCCAAGTCTTCAAACTGCTACAAAGAGAATGATAAAGCGTTGACGAAACAGAAACGATAGCTAAAAATACTTGCTGTCGAATATCGGTTCTAGAAGAACAAGTTTTACTTTGGCGATGGAATAATTATAAACCAGTTAATTATAACAGATAATTCTGCTAGAGAGGAAGAATATATAACACTATGGTTTGAATCAAACTGAGTTGTGATACAAGTATTTAAAATTTAAGATTCGAGACTGGTTTATTTGTAATTTCTTAAATTGACCTTTTTAACTGGGCATTTCCAAATGGAAAAGCTATTTCTCTCTTCCTGCTATTGGTGCAGATAGTTTGCTGTTACACACAGTGAAACAAACATTTTAAAATCAAGCAGAAACAACATTAAATTAAGTATGTTGGAAATAGCTTTGAAATCGAAAGGCAAGGTATATCTGGGATCACCCATCGATTTCGCTGAAATTTAGATAAGTGATAGAGGAGGGAAAATTATTGAACCGGCATATTTTGCGGCCCAATTTCACCTTAAAGCATAGTAAATTGGTTTTCATGTGAAAAAATTTCGCTCGAAGTTTAAAAGCCTAAAATTGCAACTTAAATTGTAAATGAAGAATTTTTTAATTTTATTAGAAAGACAAAATTTCACTTTTTTTATATTAGTTTTGAAATTTCGCTATCATTGTTCTGTGGATCTTGTTTCTTTCAGCACACAATTTTTTGTAGTGCAGCATAAAGTCGGTTTTGTTAAAGTGAATATCATTGTCATAATTTATTATTGGTTGTAATTTGTTTTCATTCTTCTTTGGGGCTTTTTGTCATTTAAAAATATTTTTTTTTATATTTTAGCTTTTTTTCTAAATCAAGTTAAATGTATTTAAATGTTAAGTACTTAAAATAGTTGGCTTTTATAAAACGTGCTAAGCTAAATAACCTTAGTAAAATGATGTTTAATCAACGGTTAAATTGTTGGTAATTTATACAGTGGTCTACAAAACTAAGGACACAGCAATATTTTTAAGTTTCCTTTAAATTTTTTTTTTATTTAAGAAAGAAAAAGAAAAATACTGAATAATGCAAAAATAATATATAATAGTTGAGACTTCATTTCATTAGCGCAGTACAATACAGAAAATATTTGAGTAACATCTAAAATTTGCAACGCAAAAGTAAGGACACAGCTAAAAAAATAATAATCAAATCCTTTAAAAAGATATTTTAAAGTTAAAACTTTAGGAATTTAATTAATTAATGTTTTTTTGCTTCGCTGTGATTT
The DNA here is from genome assembly GCA_949748255.1 of Eustalomyia histrio. NCBI lineage: Eukaryota > Metazoa > Arthropoda > Insecta > Diptera > Anthomyiidae > Eustalomyia > Eustalomyia histrio. Next base: position 146,203,049 of record OX456525.1, read on the forward strand.
CCAATGTACCGTTATTTCATATAAAGTGTGCCCTTAGTTTTGCGTTGCCATATCATGAGGTAATATTAGTGTTTCTAATTATGCAAACCTGACGGTTTATCGTATAGGTCATTATTTGAAATATTATGAAAATTGATTGATCGATTAATCGGAATTATTGGAGATTAATCGATTAATCCTTTAATGCAAAATAAATGTATTTCTTATAAACTGTTTGTTTAGAAAAGGGTGGTTAAATTTTAAGGGCCAATGTTGATTTTGATTAAAACACAAATTATTGAGGGAATTATTGTCGTTTCTTTTTATTATGATAATATGGTATGGTTCAATTATGTATATAACAAAATATCGGCCAAATGGCCGCCGCGACCTCGGCGGCACACCTCCATCCGATGGTCCAAATTTTGGATGACGCTGAGGCATAATTGAGGTTCTATGCCGCTAATGTGCCGAATTATCTCATCCTTTAGCTCTTGAATTGTTGCTGGCTTATCGACGTACACCTTTTCTTTCAAATAACCCTAAAGAAAGAAGTCCAACAGTGTCAAATCATATGATCTTGGCGGCCAATTAACATCGCCACCACGTGAGATAACACGGCCATTGAATTTGTCTCGCAAAAGAGCCATTGTTTCGTTAGCTGTGTGGCAATTGGCACCGTCCTGTTGAAACCACATATCGTCCAGGGTCATATTCCCAATTCCTAGCCACAATAAGTTCGTTATCTTCTCGCGATAGCTAACACCATTCACGGTAAATGCTTGGCCGGCCTTATGACACACTATCGCGAACAACAGCAATGTTTTCCGCAGAACGAACTGGGCGAGCATGCACAGGTGTTTTCACGGTTTGCTGAAATTTGCCCACAATTCTCCCGATTGTGGACACATTTGGTCGATTATGCTGATCAAAAAAAATCACGAAGTGCACGAAATGCATTTTGATTTGAACGCTCATTTTCATAATAAGCTTCAATAACTTTAACGCATTGCTCGATTGTGTATCTTTCCATGCTTCAAATTGAGTTAGTCTGAAATTGAGAAATGTCAAATGAAATGCAGAAAAAAACTTGACGTTTAGTTGTGGTTCACATTCAACATCGGCCCTTAAAATTTAACCACCCTTTATAATTCAAAGCATCCTGAGATTTTTTAAAGAATCATGCCTTCTAATCTTGGGTTTTTTTTCAGATGAATCTGAAAACTCTTTAAAAAGAAAATGTAAGACGTATTCAGAATAAAAAAAAATGCCTAAATAAACAAGAACCTTAAAAAAAAAAAAAATAAGAGCCTTCAAAAAAAAATTCAAAAGCATGTTCTTAAAAATATGGTATGAAAAGTTTTTGCCACTGTTCCCGACTCTTTCACTACCTGGTTTAAGCTTTAGACTTAAAGAGATTATCTATTAGAAAAGATATAAAAATCACGCATATTTATCCACGATAAAGCAGAAATGTTTGCTGATTTCCTTTTAGTGCAAAAAAAGAGAAAAGACGAAACATCAATTGGTCGTAGAATTCAAATTACTGTAGTTAAATTCCAACCCAACAAACAATACGTTCCGTTTTCGTATCGGTTTCGGTCCGTCATAAACGGAATCCAACTCCGTTTACGTACCGTTTTCTGGATCCGTGAACGAACCAGAAAACGGATTTTAAGGAACATCGAAACTGATTCGAATTCGTTAAAAGTCCGTCAATGACGGACCGATATATCGGATAAAAACGGATTGTCCGTTAAAAGTTCGTCAATGACGGACTGTTTACGGACCGATATATCGGATGAAAAACGGAGTTGTTCGTTAAAAGCCAACTTTTATTCGTACCATTTTTTCAAGAAAAAATCCTCGCCGCTTTTTCTGTGTTTGTGCAATTAAGAATTCAAATACTCAAATTTTTAAATTTTTTTGACTAAAAAACATAATTCCACTGAAGTTTCTACTTCATCAAGATTTGTTGATAAATCAAATTAGAAACAAAATTCTATGTTTTTTTTTAGTTTTTATAAATTTTTTCATAAAAATTTAAATGAAATTGTTTTTTTTGAAAATACATTTTTCAAATTTAAAGCAATTTTATATTATTATTTTATAACAAAAGTAACGTCATAGTGCTTGTTAGGAATATACCTAGTCGAGTGTTTCATTGCTAAGGAGAAAAATATATATTTTAATAGATTTTTTGTTAAAGCTCTGCTTAGAGGCTCTAGCTTTTCTAAAACTTCGCGTTCTAATGAGATCTTTTATCAGCTCGGAATACGAAGGTTAAGAGCTGTATTTTAATTTTTTAGGTCATGAAAATATAATTTTTTTATTATTTAAAATTTATTTTTTTAAAGGAATTGAAACAAAAATAAAAATTGTCTATCAGGAAGTTTTGAGAAAAAAAACAGAAAATTTTATATTAAAAATTTAACCGACTAATCGACCTATTTTAATAGATTATTCGGGTCGAATAATTATTTGATTATTTATTATGAGAGGCGATTAATCGGGGAATCGGTTAATCGATTAACCGAATTGGAAACACTAGGTAATATGAAGGTTTTTACACTCAGAAAAAAATGTTAGTAGAAAAATTTGTAAACGGTTTTCAATCCCACTTTACTATTTTTTTTTACTGATTTTTAGTAAAAAAAATATTTAGCAAATCTTTTTGCTGTTTACATTTTACAAATAACAGAGTTTTTACAGAATATTTACAAATTTTTGTTGCTTATTTCAGAAATCATTTTACAAATTTTTGAAAACCGATTTGCTAAAATTAGCAAAAAAAAATTACTAATTTTAAAAAAGTGGATATTGAAGGAAATGTTATTTCTAATTAAAACTTAAATTGCCTTAAAATTTTTCATAGATTAAAAAAAGGGGTCGGAAGTGAGTATACCGACTCACGTCTGAAAATAGGACATACACTTAAAATAGCACTGAAATGTTTTTTAGTTCTAAAAATCAACAATTTAGTTCTAAAAAAACAATTAAAATTTGGCCTTAAAAGTAAAAAAAAATTTACTTAAATATTTTTCAAAACAGAAATTACCAAAATTTTAAAGATTTTTAAGCCTTTGATTTTTTTAATTTTTTATAAAATATTTTTTGAAAAAAATATATATAAAAAAATTGATGCTCGATAAAAAAAAAATAAAAATTTTGTACTAAATATTAGTAATTTTTTTTTGCTGATTTTAGCAAACAGATTTTAAATTCCACTTTACAAAAAGTATACTAAAATTTAGTAGCGGCTACTAATTTTTCTACTAATTTCATTGTACTACACGTCAGCAGACATGTGTTGCTAAGCAAAATTTTCAGTCGCCATTACAGACTTTTTTTGGTGAGTGTAATATTTTTTTAGGAATTTATATAAAAAGTGAGAATGTTTTTACTTAAAAAAAACAAATTATATATTGAGGCCATGTGCGAGGTGGCTAAAAAAAATCTAAACTAAATACAAACTGACAAAAGGTTTTGAAATTTTTTAGAAAACATATTTGAAAAAATTTTAAAATTTCATAAAAATTTGGAAACCTGAGTTTAGTTTAGATTTTCTTTAGCCACTTCGCACCGACCCTAAATATAAATATAGATTTTGTGTTAACATTTTTGCTTGAACAAATATAAATTGGTGAAATCTAAAAAAAAAAATGTTGCTGTGTCCTTAGTTTTGCGTTGCCATATCTTGAATTATTATGAATGTTCATAATATTTTTTTTAGGAATTTATGTAAAAAGTGAGAAAGTTTTTAATTAAAAAATAATTTATAATGAGGCCATGTGCGAGGTGTCTAAAAAAAATCTAAATTAAATACAAACTGACAAAAAGTTTTGAAATTTCTTTGAAAAAATATTTGAAAAAATTTTAAAATTTCATAAAAATTTGGAAACCTGAGTTGAGTTTAGATTTTATTTAGCCGAGTCGCGCCGACCCTAAATATAAATATAGATTTTGTGTTAACATTAACAAAAAAAATGTTGCTGTGTCCTTAGTTTTGCGTTGCCACTGTATTTGAGTTTTAATTAAAATTAAAACCGTGTGTCCAACATTGGCAAACAAATAGAATAAGTGTCACTGCCAAAGTTTTAATGTTTGACTGACTGTCAATTTGACAGATATACCGTTATGTCATATAAGGCGTGCCCTTAGTTTTGCGTTGCCATATCTTGAGGTGGTATGAATGTTTATAATATTTTTTTTAGGAATGTATATAAAAAGTGTGAATGTTTTTAATTAAAAATAAAAAACAAATTTTAAATATAGATTTTTTGTTAATATTTTTGCTCAAACAAAAATAAATGAGTAAAATCTAAAAAACAAAAAGAAACGAAAAATATTGCTGTGTCCTTAGTTTTGCGTTACCACTGTATTTAAGTTTTAATTAAAATAAAAACGTGTGTCCAACATTAGCAAACAAATAGAATAACTGTCACTGCCAAAGTTTTAATGTTTGATTGACTGCCAAATTGACAGTTATTCTGTCAATTAGTTAAGCTAAGTAAAGCTAAGCTATTTTTACCTCGTTTCTTATAAACAGTTCTCAATATATAAATACTTCGAGGTTATTAGAAATTTAAAACCCGAGTTTTAAATGTGTAGTTAAATAAAATATTATGCTCCCAAAACTTTTAAATGAAATCATATTTGTTTTGGAATTGTTCTTTTTTTTTACTACTATTATTATTTATGCAGTTCTTGTTGTGTTGTTTTGTTGTTGTTGTCTACAATAAATTTATTATTCATTGTTTTTCTTTATTTTCCGCAAAACGTTTTTTATAAAAACTTCAATTAAAACATTAATTGAGGCTAATTAAACTCTTTTTCTTTTTTTTCTTCTCAACTGAATAAAATAGTGGGTAATAAAGACAAACTACAAACAGCATAAATTGTATTGATCGTCATGTCTGTAGCTAGAGGGGAGTTAAAATTTTAAATAGCTTAAAGTAATGCAAACAATTAAGTAGAAACATTATTAAATAGTTTTAAATTTAAAATTAATTTAAATATAATTATACTTTTTTTTAAAATGCTTAAAGAAAATCTAAAATGTTAACATATTAATTTAAATACGAAAAATTTGATTTTAACTACAAACATAATTACTTTAATAATATTTATAGTTAATTTAAAAATCTTTTTAAAAAAATAAAATTTTAATTCAAATATATTAAAATTTTTCTCTTGTGTAGATTTTGATTTGTTCATAAAATGATTGAACCATTCAGGAAATTTAATTATTCACATCTCAAATTTTGATTTCCAAAAAATCCCAAACATTTTTCTTTAATACCAAATAAAATTTTGTTTTAATCATTTCTGTCCATGTAATTAGTTTAAATTGAGCTTAAGATCTTTTTTTATTTATAAAAATTCATTATAAATATTTATTTATCCCAATATTTCGTCACCACATTGGGTGACTTCTTTAGACGAAATATTGGGATAAATAAATATTTATTATTAATTTTTATAAATGAAAAAAAGATCTTAAGCTCGTTTAAACTAATATACAAATCAAGAAGATCGAAGAAAACTAACAGAATTTTCATTTCTGTCCATGCTAAGTAAATCCTTAATGGGATGTAGAAGTTTGATCGTGGTACCTGCTCAGGCGCCAATTGTTAGAAATCTTCAATTTCTAGTTACAAACTCCGTTTTGATAACATTGATACGCTCCTGCTGTTATAATATAAAAATGAATGCATATTTTATTTCTTAAATTGCTTTTTGTCAGTTGTATCTGTTATCTGTGGTTAAAGTGATAGCAATAGTATAATTTGTGCGGGTGTTGATCTTCAAGAGGTCAATCATTAAGTTAAGTGTTGATGAGAGAAATATTATTTAAATTTTTAATTAAAAGACAAATATGATAGTTAGTTTTCAATGAAGTTTTAATGAATAATGCATAAATAAAAATTTTACTAGGTTTATTCTTAAAACTTAATTGAAATCAATAAATAGAGTTTGTGTGAACTTCAGTAATTATAAAATTTCTATTTATTTATATTTAAAATTCTCTTTCCTGGGCGCTGCTCGATTTGAAATTATTTTAGATTTATATTCTTTCAAATGGAAATTTATAAATAAATTTAAATGTCATTAGTAGGGCTAGGAAGTTGATGCATTAATAAACGTATTACAAAATTTGTATACAAAAATAGAAATTAAAAATTTCAAAAATTTCAATTTATTATCAAGAAAAGGTTGGCGTGTGAAGTAGTTAATACTTTTTTCTACGTCCTAAAAAACACACTAATCCAAAATGTATTTTACTATTAAGAACCAGTCCTTTTAGTAGTGTTTGCTGGCCTAACTTTTTATCCTAAACACAATAAAAAAAAAATTTTAAATCAAGCAGAAACAGCCTTAAATTAAATATAAACTATTTTGAAATTAAACTAATTTAGTTTTATTTTTAAAGTGCAAAAAAAGGAAATCTATAATGTTAAATAATAAATTTTAATACGAAAACTTTTAGTTTAACAATAAAAATATTTATTTTAATAAGATTTATACTTAATTTAAAAATCTACAATACTAGTATTAATTTAGTTTTGACTTTGTAACAGAATACAAATAACTTATTCGTTGATTGGATTTTTTTCTGATCAATTTGTTCTATTAAGACCAGGTGGGTTGAAGTGGTATCTTGTGGGCTTAAGTGGAATATTATTTAAAATATATAATAGAAGCAGTTAGTCGTTTCGCTTCTGATATGATTTTGCGGCCTGAAAACAGCAAGAAAACGTATAAATAAAGGCAATATTCACTTTATCCCACTTTTATAATTTTTGTAAAAATTTTTTAATAAAAATCACGAAATTAAAAAAATAATTTTTTTTTATAATTGAAAAAGAAAACAATGGAAATGATATGCTTTCTAGAATATTAATAGATAAAGGGAATTAATATTTTATTAAGACATTATGAATCGCTGAAAATACCTGAATGTACAAACAAATTTTAATTTTCCACCACCACTACCCACGTCACCCTACTCTCCCTTATTTATTTCAACGTTTAAAATATTAATTCAATTTTTGTATTTTTTTTTTTTTATTCTAAAAATCTAATTTAATTATTAAAGATTACCATTAAACATTGTCTGAAGGCAAGCAATTGTATTTTTCTGCAAATTTTGTCTTTGTGAAAATATTTAAAAAAAAAAAATATTAAGAAATTTGAAAAATTATAGACTTTAAATAAAATACATAAACTGTGTAAAAACACAGTCTATAGTAAATTTAAAAAAAAAATATATATAAATAAAAACATTCATTTTAAAGAAAATATGCAAATGTATGCATTTATAGCAAAATATGCAACGTAATATTTCAAAAAAATATATATTTATAGCAAAATATGCATTTTAAGTAATATATGCATTTTAAGCAAAATATCCATTTTAGGCAAAATATTTCAAATTATGCATTTATAGCAAAATATGAAAAAATATTTTGTTGACAAATATTAATATGCATTTAAAAAAAATTAATTTTTTAAAAAAAATATGCATTTAAACAAAATATACCAAAATATAAATTGTATTATGTATTTATAGTAAAATATGCATAAATATGCATTTTAAAAAAATATGCATCTTAAGCAAAAAATGTATTTTATAGAAATCAATCAAAATAAAAATAAGCATTTTAAGCAAAGATATGAATTTTAAGCAAAATATGCTAAACAAAATATGCATTTTAAACAAAATATGCATTGATACCAAAATATGCCAGTGTATATTAAAATATTTATTTTTAGCAAAATATGCATTTTTAACAAAATATGCCAAAATATGGATTTTTACCAAAATATGCCGGTGTATATTAAAATAATTATTTTCAGCAAAATATGCATTTTAAGCAAACATAAATTTACAGCAAAAATGCATTTTAATCAAAATATGCATTTTAAGCAAAATATGCAAATTAAGAAAAATATTCATTTTAGTTAAAATGCGCATTTTAGCAAAATATAAATTTTAAGCAATATATAAATTTTATGCAAGAAGTAAATTTTAAATAAAATATGCATTTTAATCAAAATAAGCATTTTAATCAAAATAAACGTTTTAAACTAAATATGCATTTTAGACAAAATATGCATTTTAATCAAAATATGCATTTTAAGCAAAATATGCATATTAAGCAAAATATGCATTTTAAACAAAATATGCAAATAAAATAAAATATGCATTTTAAGCAATATATGCATATTAAGCAAAATATGCATTTTAAGCAAAATATGCAAATAAAATAAAATATGCATTTTAAACAAAATATGCATTGATATCAATGTATGCCAGTGTATATACTAAAATACTTATTTTTAGCAAAATATGCGTTTAAAACAAAATATGGCAATATATAAATTGATACCAAAATATGCCAGTGTATATTAAAATATTTATTTTTAGAAAAATATGCATTTTAAGCAAACATACATTTTAATCAAAATATGCAAATTAAATAAAATATATATTTTAAGCAAAATATGCATTTTAATAAAAATAAACATTTTAATCAAAATAAGCATTTTAAGCAAAATATACATTTTACACAAAATATGCATTTTAAGCAAAATATGCATTTTAAGCAAAATATTCAAATTTAGAAAAATATTCATTCTAATTAAAATGCGCATTTTAAGCAAAATGTAAATTTTAAGCAAAAAGTACATTTAAATAAAATATGCATTTTAAGCAAAATATGAATTAAAAAATCAATACCAGTTATTTTTTGCAAATCTCTTGATTCTCATTTATATTTATTTACATGAACTTCCTAGCCCTGGTCATTAGAAAAGACAAGAAAAAACCACAGCTATTTATTTTCAACAAAAAATGTGTGGAATTTTTTTTTAAAAAAGATGTAAAAAGGGAAAGAGAAAAATAACCAATGATTAGTTAAGAAATAAATTTAATATACAGGGAAAGTGGAAATTAAAGCGTCACTAAAAAATGTGTGAGAATCTAAGGAAAAATGTAAAACAACATAAATACTATAAAATATTAAGGGTCAGTTTTATAGTCAATATTAAGGGTCAATTTTAAAGTCAGCACTTTATAGGTTTTTTTTTTACTTAAATTTAAACAAAATTTTTTACTTAAGTAAATTTTTGGATATAAAATTGTACTTAGTGCTGACTGCACTCAAAATAGTTTTAGAGTAACAGATTGCAGGTTATTTTTTAAATTATTAAATATTCAAAATACTAAGAAATATATTTTTCAAACCTTTTCTAAATTTATTTAAAAAAAAAATTAATAAAATTTTTTTTTAGGTAATAAATGAAACGTCTTTTATATCTGACATTTAAAAAACGAAATATCAGTTATTTTTACGGATTTTGTAGTTAATTTGTTGACAGTTAAGAATGAAAAAAATAATGAAAAAAATCTTTACTTTTTACAGATTTTGTAATTAATTAGTTAACAGTTAAATAAAAACAAGAAATGTCATTTGTTATAACGGATCTGTAGTTAGTTTGTTAGCAGTTAAAATTAATGAAAAATTATTTATTATTAAAGTTAATTTATTAAAATTAAAAAAATAAATAAAAAGTTCTTTTAATTTAAATGAAAAATAATTAGACCGGGTAATTTATTAAAATTAAAAAAATAAATAAAAAATTCTTTTGATTTAAATGAAAAATTATTAGACCGGTTTTAAGTGATTTTTCATTTATTTTAAATAAAATAAATTTTCAGTAATTTAAACTACAAAGTGTATAAAACTCGCTTTAAATACGAATTTGTTTTAAAATTTTACTTAAGGAATTTAAAAAAAAAAAAAATTCCTACTTAATATTTGAGAGAAAAAAAAATGTTTTTACAAGGGAATCCCCCACCACTTACACGCCGATTTGAATAAAATTCGTATATGCAATAGGGAATGAAAATTCAAGGTCCCATCTCTGATGTTTAGGGGGTAAAAACAGGCAAAGAATAATGGCCAGTTTTTGGCAATTTTTTAATATTAACTTATATGTAGCAGTTAATATTTATTACATAAAAATAACTACATATTGGCGATGATTTGAACGCAAATACAGTTACTTTAACTGTCATTTCCAGTTCATTCATTTAATATAATTTTCTGGGTGTATTTAATTCTTATAGTGCAATTAATTCTTAAAGTGCAATTTTTTTGCTACAACTTTAGTTCTGTGAGGAAATTAATGGGAAAATGCAGTAAAAAAAATATTCTCAAGTAAATGTATTATTAAATAGCGTGCGTATTTAGATTTTTTTTTATAATATAATTATGTATTTAATTAAATTCATAATACAACTTTTTGAATTATAAACACAATAAAGTTTTTTTTTAAATATATTATATACTTTTTTTCTGTGAACTGTTAAAACAGAACAAATAACACAATGTAAGTTGAAGTCGAAACGCAAAAAAGGGCACACAGAAAAAAATTTTTAAAATTAAATAAAAACGATTAAATAGAAAAAGCTTTGAAATCAAACTAAGTTTTCTTTTAAATTTAAGTATTTTCCTACTTATTATTCCAAAAAAGTTAAAATATTAATTTAAATATGAATAAGTTTATTTTAACTTGAAACATATTTAATTTAATAAGATTCATACTTAATTTGAAAATCTTTGTAAAAAAATAAGATATAATAATATATGTATTTTTAGTCTGGTTCGAGATTATAAACAATTTTTTTTAAATGAAAAAATTTTCTTTAAATGAAAAAATTTTCTATGATCTCGAACCAGATCAAAAATACATTTTCATACATAGTATAAGTATAAAAAGATCAACTATAAAATATAAATTGTATAATATTTTTCACTGTGTAGGTACACTCAATACATTTATAATTTAAGAACAATTTAAAATATCATCCCGCTTAAAATAAAAAATATTAATGGAACTTTAATCAAAATTTAAATTAATTTCTGTTACACACCTAATATTTTCAAGTGTAACGATAACAATTACTGACAGCAAAAAATATTTTTAAATAGGTGTTGGGAACGCAAAAAAAGACTTAAGATTATGATGTTGTTTTTTAAAAAAAAATTTGAGTTTTGTTTCATATAAAAATTAATGCCCAACAAACAATAAGTTCCGTTTACGTTCCGGTTTCGGTCCGTCATAAACGGAATACAACTCCGTTTACGTACCATTTTCTGGATACGTAAACGGTCCTGAAAATGCATTTTATGGAATATCGAAACTGATTCGAAACCGTTAAAAGCCCGTTAACGACGGACCTTTTGCGGACCGATATATCGGATGAAAAACGGAGTTATGCGTTAAAAGTCCGTCAATGACAAACCGTTTACAGACTGATATATCAGATAAAAAACGGAGTTCTCCGTCAATGACAAACCGTTTACGGAACCGTATTCGGTTCGTGTTCGTACCGTTTTTTCAACAAAAACGGATTTCTGTAAATGGCTATTATTTTAATTTTTAATAGCAAATTTTTATTATTTTTTTTTCTTAAAATTTATTTACAATGATATTTAAAATAAAATAACAAAACTTTTACAAACTAAATACAACAAATACCAAACAAAATTACAAACAATCACTGCGATTGTGTGGCCCATTAAAAATGATGAAAGAAATAAAAAAAAATTTATTTTAGTTTAAATGGTGGTACTTACGATATGATGTAGCACAAAATGCAAATTTGCAAATTTTTTCACGAAATCTTTTATAAACTATCAGGCAATATTTTTATTTGCAACACTATATAAATTTGCACACATCATTATAAAACTTGTTTTAAATTTCATAAATATTTACCTCATAGATATTTAAGTATTCGTTTTTGATCCAAAAGCAACGGAAGAAAAACTGATGAAAAACGTTGGTCTGTATTTAACGGTACAGAAACGGTTACGCCAAAACGGAGTCAAAACGTATTGTTTTCGAAAATTTAATTATACGGTCCGTTAGTGCTCCGTTTACGTATTTTCGAACCGTAAACGTACAGTGGAAGCCGGATTCATGAATCCGTACGTATGGGAGATTTCGTAAAAATGTTTCTTGGGTGCTTTGAAAATTTTTAAAAATAAATAAATCTTTCAGAATTGATTAAACTCCTTTTAAATATTTTATTTATTATATAGCTTTGCCAACCCATTACGGCAAGCCTCTTTATCCCTTTAAATTAACATTAACAAAGTAAATTTATGTTACGAACTAATTCCTTCATCTTTTATTGTTTTGTTTTTACATAAAACATTATAATTATAATTAATGGTTAGAAAAAAAATGAATAAAAACAATCAAATTAATATTAAATGTGCGTGCAGAACATTAAAACATGAACTATTTTTTTTTTTTTTGTCTTAAACAAATTTTTTCAAATTAATTTGTGGTTATTAATAAAAGTAACGCAAAAAATAAAATATTGTGTTATTTTCTGTAAAAACAAGAAAAAAAATTATATAATAACTTTGTAAAAACTATAGATTTTTTCTCATGAAAATGATTTCATAGATCTTAAAAAAAAACATAATAAAATATCATTAATTTATAATAATAACCCAAGAAACATTTTTACGGACTCTCCGATTCGTACGGCTTCATGAATCCGGCTTCTACTGTTCGTTTACGGTCCGAAAATACGTATCCGTCAAAGCTTGTACGTAAACGAAACATTAACGGACCGTATAATTGAATTTTTGAAAACAATACGTTTTTACTCCGTTTTGGTGTATCCGTTTCTGTACCGTCAAATACGGACCACTGTTTTTTATCAGTTTTTCTTCCGTTGCTTTTGGATTTGCTTAGTAATAAAAAACGAATACATAAATATCCCTTAGGTAAATATTTATGAAATTGAAAACAAGTTTAACGATGATGTGTGCAAAATTATGTTTATTTGCAAATAAAAATTACAATCGCAGTGATTAATGGATGGTAATTGTTCTGGAGATAAATATGGTATTTTTTTGGTATTTGTTGGACTTAGTTTATTAAGTTTTGTTATTTTAATTTTGGTATTAACAATTAAAATAAATTTGGTATTAACAATTAAAATAATATTCCTTTACACAAATCCGTTTTTTGTTGAAAAAACGGATCCGTCACTGACGGACTATTAACGGACAACTCCGTTTTTCATCCGATATATCCGGTCCGTAAACGGTCCGTCATTGACGGACTTTTAACGGACAACTCCGTTTTTCATCTGATATATCCGGTCCGTAAACGGTCCGTCATTGACGGTTTGTAACGGATTTGAATCAGTTTCGATTTTCCTTAAAATCCGTTTTCTGGTCCGTTTACGGATAAAGAAAACGGTACGTAAACGGAGTTGGATTCCGTTTATGACGGAGCGAAACCTGTACGTATTGTTTGTTGTTAAACAATAAATTCTTATATTAAACAAATAAATTCTTATATTAAAAAAAATCTATATTAATTTTTTTATAAATTAATTTTCAGTGGAATGAATATTTTTATGATTTAGTAAAAAAACAAATTTTATTATTTCACAATTTAAAGCTAAAT